>OZ018387.1:79792033-79845267 GCA_963969525.1 Ontholestes murinus
CCAGGTGACGTACAAATGTTTAATTTCCTAAAGTGACCTCTACAGCTCTCTGTTATTTTCAGTCCTGCTATTATACTAATACATCTCATTTGTAATATGAAGATTTTGCTGGCAGTAGCTGTACCACCCCTTAGTATTATGTTGTTTTGAATTATACTATGGATATAAGCATAATATGACATACGGACGATATACCAGTTAACATTTTCTGATATTTGCGTAGTAGGTATATATTTCTGCACAACTTCTTACTGATCTGGTTTATATGTTCTTCCCAACTCAATATGGGATCTAAGGTAACGCCTAGAAATTTAGCTCTATTCGAACTTGTCAATGTGAAAAGAATGATTTTGGTTTTTTGTTCATTTATCTCAAGATTGTTTTGCTTGAACCAATTTACAGCCTCGTTATCAAATCCTGTTTGCACAGTACGGGGACAAGCCCTGTATTTTTTGATAAGGGAAGAAATAACAAAGGCCCTAAAATTGTTCCTTGCGGAATGCCTTGTTTTAGTGTGGTTCTGTTTGAAGAAGTACCTTCAAAGAATACCGTTTGCTCTCTGGCGTATAAAAATGATCTAATTAATGAAAGAGCGATGCCACGTATACCATAGTACTCCAGTTTATACAGGAGCTTATCCCAACATACTGATCAAGTCAGATTTATCACCGCACCCAGTGTGGAACTTTCCGATACATACCTTAGTGACTTATCAGTTTCAAATGATAAATTAATTAAGTGTTCAAGTATCGGGCTTATGTATTCAGCAATATTTTTTAATACGTGTGCGTTTATACCGTATATATGTGTTGAATTGGAATTCTTAAGTTTTCGTAAAATGGTTTTAATTTCGATTTCGCTAACTGGGTCTGAGAAAAGAGACTTGCTTGTATTGATTTCTAACTTTTTCAATGAATTCTTGAAGTCTGTCATATTACATGTATTACAAAGTAATGTTCACATTTTTTTACTACATTCGAAAAGTAGTGTTCAATACTATTTGCTGTTATATTGTTAGCTATAGGAAGTAATAAACATGCACTATTTACAATCTTCCATATTTCTTTTGGCTTGTTTAGGGTTTTTATAACTTTTGTTTTATGATATGACTTCTTTGCATTATTAATGTTAATTTTATATGTGTTACGTAAATCATTTAATTCGTCTTTTATAAATTGATGTCCTATGCTTTTGTATACTGTAGAGCTTGTATAGTATTTTGTTGTTGTTTTAAATTGATTGTATACCATTCCTGTTTTGGTGAAGATGTATTATTAAGCAGACATTTTGTCAATGGAAAGCACTCAATAAAAATGAGTATATTTGGGTTTGGATTAACTATTTCAGAGAAGCTGCAGTTGGACACTTTATGTTTGAAATTAATCTCTGTTATGAATTTACCTGTGATACATTTATTTTTCTCCTTTTGGATAGCTATGTATATCGTTACAATGATGGAACTGTGATCCGATAAAATCGGATCAAATACTCTTGAACGATATCGAACTTGACCACTTATCAACACGTTGTCTAAGCAGCTTCTTGTGAGGTTTGTTACTCTAGTATCTGAGTAGTTGGATATACTGAAATATAAGCACCTGTTAGCATACTAAAATTATACAAATTATTATTATTACAGTTAAAATTTATATTAAAATCTCCACATATTATCGACACTGTATTAAAAATATTTACTAAATAGAAAACAAAAAAATCTGAATGGCACAGACTTCACAAATTATTTCCTCTAATAAGTTGTCAATACATTGAACTTTTTCATAATTAAATGTCTTATCTACTAAAAAGTTTAAAGTTCCTACATGTTGCGATGTTTTCCTTGAAAATATATTCGCCACGTTATATCCATTCAATGTTATTGCCTCCTCTTTTTCAGGCTTCAGCCAATAATGGATGCAATATGTATTCCATTATCATTTGAAAATGTTTCCAGAGATGTCGTTTTACGTCTAATACATTGTATGTAAAGTTGTGTAATTTGTAGATTTTCTTTTAGGTTGTTCTTTGTTTGGCCGATTGTAGGGAAAACTTTTCATTCATTTTCTCATATCTAGGAAAACTATATCGCCTTACCTTTATTCTCGCCCGCCAAGTATCAGGTGACGTTAGTATGGGTAAGTCGTTGTAGTCAGCGCCCAGTTTATATGAGTTGGTATTAGCTTTGGTTTCTAATTGACATATTTCTTTTATTTTGACGTCTGGATAATTTTCCTGAATGTAGTCCTCGTGTAATATATTGTACATAATATACACGTTGTCCCCTGAAATTTTGAATATAAGTAATGTAATTTGTATTATATCTCGATTATTATTATTGGTTGCTATGGTTGTTGCTGCAATATGCATATCAATTTGACATTTTGAAGCTATAATGTTAACAAGAATTTTATGATCGTCTGGGATATTGTTTGGCTCAACAAGGAGATGTTTTCGAACATTTAATAAGATTAACATTGCAGTTACTTGTTATTCGTTACGTCCGCATTGTGTCCGTAAAAATAGTAATATTAAAATAACGTGTAAATATGTTTCATTTTGATTCCATATTTTATTACAAATTAGAAATTACTGATTATTTCCCGTTGGTCAATCCATTAAAATATGTGACGAGCGTGGTAACTAAGCAACGAGTAATGCTTAAAATGCCCGTATTCAAAATTTCAGGGGACAACGTGTATATTCAAAGTTTGTCGATATTTTTTTGCAGTTATTGTGTTCATACAGTTGCCTACATAGAGCCATGCGTATTTTGGCAAGGCCACGGTAATGGAATTTTTTGAACCTACAATTGTATTTATTAAGCTGTTTTCTTCCTTGAAGATACTTTTATCCATTCCTCATTTTTGAATGGTTCGCCGTTATCTTGTGTGATGTCAACGGATATTATTAACGGTTCCGCGTTTGTTGTTTTCATCAGTTTGTTGTTTGATAGCCGCGACTGTGTTCGAAGGCTTGATGACCGGTGCCGCCCTCGAGGATTAGGAGGCGACGCGCGCGCATGCGCTCGATGACTTGGGTGTGCGTTGCCGCGATCTTTTCCCGCTGTGGGGACTTTGGTGTTCTCTTGACCAGTGTTTATGTCTGCACAGGATTCTGTTGTTTATTATTATTCGTTATTCTTGGCGGGACATTTTGAACCTCCGATCCAAGTTCCCTATTTTCTTTCTCTAACCGTTGTACTTTCTCTTGTAGGAGTACATTGGATAGTTTTAATTTACTCCCCAGAGCTTTTAGGTATTCATATGCCTCCACTTTGAAATCAACTTATTCTTCATTTGTTTCACTTGGTCCGATTCCATTGTTCGTTAGGTTATGACCACAGCATACTTTAACTCTTTGTACACAGGATGCATCATAATATGTTTCACAAATACTACACTGTATGCCGGATCTTGCCACATTACTACAAGCACATAATTTCTTACCACTTTTGTTGTTTTTGATATTATTTTTAACGTTCAATAAATCACGACCGTCGTGTTCGGTGGCCATTTTAATTATGTTGTTGTTCTACTTTTTTAAAATTATTTTGTTAATTCATAAGATGTTGTCGTTTTTCAAAATTATTTTTTGATTGGGATACTTCCTTAAATATGTAAGATGTAATACTTCACAGTAGAATTTTTGTTTGAACTTGATGATTCGCAAAAGTACTTAGTATTGGCTTCTTTACCGTTATTTGTTTATGATTGAAGAAATCGCTTTAAATATTGCTTAATATCTATAATTAATTATCATAAGTTATAATAATAATGCTTCAAGAGAAACGTAGAAGTGGAAGCAGTTATAGTGGTTGATCATCAAGTCTCACTCATGGACGTTAGATCATCTGTCATCTATGTATACTGCAACAATTTATTTGCGCAACAATATCTGGACAATTAATTAAGTTATTTATCACCTTAACAGAAACATGATTTGCTTTCCGGTGACTTTCCAGAGTTTCTAAATTAAACATTATTATATTATATTTAGGAAAGTATTATATGACATGGAATCATCAGGTTAGCATCAGTAGTTTTTTAGGTATAATAATAATATAAGACGTTTTTGAATGGACTGTATATATGAGAAATATAAAACCAATATCAATCAGTGCAATATCGAGTTTTAGCCATAGGACGCGAATGCGTAAATTTCATTAATTTGAAATATTTTTTCTTCTCTTTTAATATTGAGTATAGCTCTTGTAAAAACCAATAATAATGTTTAGTATTAAATAGACGAATATAAGGAAAAGACTTTTCAAATATATTATGTACTTTGTCGTAGAATAATTTGCAAGCCGTGCTTACACTACAGACAGAGAGTACATCAGTTCAAGTCAACGATTGAATCATACAATTTCATAAAGTCAGCTTTTTTGTAGTTAAAAGCAATGCAATTATGATTATTAGAAAACCTATTATTTGTTTTCATTCAGATATACTGCACATGAACTTCTATCTCGAGTGCAGGATGATATTTATGTTTATTAATGACAGGACCATGTACATCAGTGACAGAACATACTGTATTAGTAAAGATTTAATCTAGAATCCTATCGAAATGAATCTTTATAGCATTTAGTTGTACCAGACCAAAACACTCCACACATTTCAATAAGCATCTGCAACAGTTATTTACAGTGGGATCAATAATGTACTCGTTTATATTAAAGTCACCCACAATAATAATTATACAGGGTGTCAGGTTAATGTGGGGAAATGACTGGACCATAGTTCCTGGGGTCAAAATATGATGATTATTATCTATATCCAAAAATTTACGGTTAAGCCGGAATTTATCTTCAAAGTTAAAAAAAAAATTATTTCTTTTGTTTATAAAAATTGAACGCTTTATTCGAATCGAATGAAATTTATTATTGATAAGTATCATAATATAATACATCATTTTAGTTATTATGGCTATGTTTGGTTTGTTAACCAAGTGTAAAAAACAGTAGTACCACCACTTAAAAACTAAATTATTTTTTTATTTGTGCATCTAATTAAAAATAAAAAAATACTACTTGAAAGACTGTTTTATTTATAAACTTTTTGTCTTTTAATAATATTTGATATCTTTTACGGTTTTCCCACAAAAAAATAAAATATTTTTTTTATCTAGTAAAAACCAAATCTAATTTTCCATTGAATCGAAAATAAATGTTTTTCGTGGCCGTCTTTGATTAAAAAATATTTATAATAATAATTATTTAGTGTCTTTTAATAATTAATTTTTAACTTCATTATATTTCATAAATATTCATATTTGGGGTAAACAGATATCTTGCTTATATTAGGATTCTGTGAAGGAAATTGTTTGAAAAGTGTTAGATGTTGTTATTATTTATTTTATTAATTGATATTATTTAATTTTTATTTAATTGAGTAAGTTGATTTACTTATTAATGAGTGCACAATGAGCATATTATTTTATATTTTATTTTTTTGTGCAAAAACCGTACAAGATATCAAATATTATTAAGAGATAAAAAGTGTTTAAATTAAACGGTCTTTCAAGTGGTATTTTTTAGTTTTTATTAAATGCGCCAATAAAAAAATAATTTAGTTTTTAAATGGTGGTACTACTGTTATTTATACTTCCTGTCAATCACTAATGGCCACAATAAGTGAAATGATGTATCACATTATGGTAGTTATTAATAATAAATTTCATTCAAATTGAATAAAGCGTTCAATTGTTATAAACAAAAGTAATACAAATTTTTGAAACCTTGAAGACAAATTCCGGTTTAACCGTAAACTTTTGGATATAGATATTTTTGGTTAAATCAACATATTTTAGCCCCAGGAATCGGTGGTCCAGCCATTTCCCCATATTAACGGAACCCCTTGTATATACTACTACTAAACATCTTTATTCACAGAAGGAAATAATACATGTAATGTATACAATAAAATAAAATAAATTCTGTTGTTGTCTTCTTCCGTTTCATGGCTATCGACCGGTGGTCTTTCAGCCCGCCTTGTATATATTATTCAATAAATACGTCAAATTATCAAGTGCAATAGAAAATTACATTGATTATTTCAATAGAGATTTCAGAGGATAGAAAGGAGGAATGGACAGCTAATAGAACTTTTTTATTTGGTAGAACTTGATCAAGATCTTTACGATAAATGATGTACTTATTACCTAAAAGTTCACTATTAGCAATACTTCTGTAAGCTATGTTTCCGTATAAGCTATAATTGAATAATCACTAATGGCATCGTGATAATAAAGCCCATTGAATTTAGAATTTAGGCCGCGGGCGTTTTGGTAGTATACTGATTAGACTACAAAATTATCTTCAAAATGGCTGGTCCATCGTTTCGTTGGTTTCCTTTAAAACTTGTCACATAGTGATTGTAGGATGCGTTGACTAGTGAAGTACCAAGACCAATATCATCAGTATTTTCGGCATGGTCCATTTCGTTGTTTTTTCAGAGTTGTTAGAGTAGGTCGTACAAAGACCAAATTATGACTTAGATCATTAGCAGTATAATATTTATCGGATTTATTACCAATAATAAAGGCAAGAACGCCGAAGTTACTTTTGAAATTTCACGGACCGATAAGCCCCTATTAATAAAGACATCAGAACCCTTTAGATATTTAACATTTTGTAAAGCTAATTTCACCAAATTTAAATTATTAAATTTAAAAAAAAATTGGATGTTGATTAGCCGGTTTAGGATGTCATATACGGTAGACATTACTGGCATCATTACCGGCAACATCCAGTTTCAGTTTGATCTTAAACAGATCGTCAATAATGAGGTTTAGATTCTCATCAGATGCTTCAGAAGTACCCACAACAATTAGATTGCTTGATTTGTGTGGTTTATGTTGCAAGTTAATTTCGTAAATCAATATTTTTTATCCTTAAGGGCTTCATAAAATTTCCAATAAGATTAGTTAGTTCATTAAGTACATCACATTTCAATTTCTCAATTTAAGATGTTAGCTTATTTAACAGTTCGCGTATTAAACATGCAAATGACAAATAAATGTTTAAACTTAGAAACATATTAATCACAAAACATACATTAGTGAGATTAATCAAACTGTACATAATATAAAAGAGTTTATGTTTATTTACAAAATGTTTATTAAAAATAACAAACTAAAATATAGCCTTTGTGTCAAATTCTGCATTTGAAAATCAATAGGTAAATAAACACTAAATAAGTAAACAATTTTTTAATATATATTTTTATTACAAAACAAAACTCACAATAAAGCGTTACATTTAAATATATAAAATATATGTTAAAAACATGTAAGGGTAAATACATAAAAAACAATATAAATGGCGACAAGAAAGGTAACTAATTTTCCAGTTTTCTTTTTTGGTTTGATTCCACGATGATCTTCCCAGCTTCCTCCGATTTCATCACCTATATAAACTACTTTAAACTCATCTATATTTAAAGCGACCTCCCTACTAATACTTCTACATAACACAGAAAGTGGTAATATTATTAAACACGTGTAGTTTAAAATATATTGGTAATCATAATATATAATAATATTAAAACATGGTTTGTAAATTATGTATTAGTTTACGATTTATAAAAATTATTTGTTAAAAAGAAACATTTAATTGAATCAATAGGTATTAATATTCTAGACAAATTAATTTATTAAGTGACGAATTACAATAAAAAAAATAATTAAATTTTACTCTGATCTCTGATTGATTTGGATGAAATAATTAATAATTTAAATCAATATGAAATTAGATATTTGATGATTTTGTTTCTCGTGGTGAAGCATTTTTAATATTAAGGGTTGTTTACAATGAGGCAAATTTGTTAAGCCAACCAAGTACCTCATTGTAAACAACCCTTAATATGAAATTAAAATGATACTGTATGTATATTTGGACCAATAATTTAAAGTTTAACATCCACGCTTCAGAAAATAGATTAAGAAATATTAGTTGATAATTTTCAAGAAACTGAATCTTCATATTTTCAATTTGTTGATATAAAAAAGGAGTTAGTGGAGATAAAAAGAGGCAAAGAATGGATTATAGTAAACTATAATTAATATTCCTAAATATGGCATGAGTAAATGAAATTTAGTTGAAAGTTTTTTTAAAGTAATTTGGCCATTTAGGCCTGGCATAATAAAGTTATCTACAGCCAATCAAATATATTATACGGTAATAATATTAGTTGAAAGTTTAAAAATTAATTTCATGAAATAATATCAGCAAGAGATTCGACTTTGTTGTTATTTTAGTTTGATAATCTTCCTAATTGTGAAATGTGCTATAAAGTAATGGCTTTAATCTTTAGTCGTTTAAAAAAAAGCGATGAAGTAATGATAAGGATTTTATGCAGAAATAATTATGAAAATAATAAATAAGTGTAATAACTGAGGCTGTTTATATAATTAATGACTATATCAATACTAGACTAGATATAGTTGCATATTTTATAGTATTAGTTATATATTAGTTATTAGATTAAAATGATGATCTTGGTGAAATGATGATTTTTTGATGATGATGATATTTGGAGGTGATAATGATGATGATGACAATTATGATAAATATGATGATGAAATAATGAATGTATAATATGATATATATGTTTTAAAACAAAACCAAAATACTACAAAGATAACTAAGTGATAGAATTTAGAAGGAAAGAAAACACATGACTAGAATTTACATTTCCAATAATTTGTATTTAAGAATATAACATTCAAATTATAAAAAGATACTAAATAACTAAAATACGTTAAGGCCCAAAATACTAACCCTGTAACTTGTATTATGGCATAAATGTTTCTTTTTAATATTTTTAAATAGCTCTAAGATCATTTCATTTAGGCAATTTTTTTTCTTAATCTTAGGTTTCATAATAGAGAGATTAGAGCATTTTTAATAAAATTTGATTGTAATCGTTATTTATAACTAAACTTTTAGCAAGTAAAACTTGCTGTATAAGTTATGTCGTTTAAATTTTAGACTTCTTAACGTAAAGAAAGTAACGAATGAGATGTATAATGATAATAAAGATAAATAAGATAACCTTAACTCCGATTAAGACAAGAAAATATCTATAATGTATAGAAATAACGATGATGATGTTAATCATTAATAGTTTTGATCAGGATATTTGTTAGATTCATATTACGTATACTCTACAAATAGGTCATTTTGATGATACGTTTCAAATGATGATGGCGATGATTGTTGATGAGGATATGATAATATTGATGGACGAAGTTGCTTTTCGCGTTACATACTGTAAATTCATGACGTCTTATGCTGAATTTGCAAAACAACATTTATAATTCGTCGATGAGTGAGAAATGATGAAGTTGATGAAAATGATAATAATGGACAAAGCTTGAAAAGAAAACCGTTTTATAATAATATTTTTTATGGTTTGAAAGATTAAACCCATAGAAGTGAATTTATAGATATTTAAAGCGTTTACTTTATGAGACAGTTTTTATTAAAGATATAAAAATGCAATTATTTTTGCAAGTTTGATATTCTTTGATAATTAGTAAACTATTTTGCTAAAAGATAAATCAACAAATATGAGTTTGTATTCATAAAATAAAGCATATAAGAATTTAGTAATAAGCATTATTATAGCAATGATTGCTTATAGCTTAAATGATTATGATGATGGAAATTATTAGTTCGTTAATAGGATCAAAAATTCTTAGCAGGCAATTGAAGAACGATCTTTTAATTACATCATTAAATATTCATAAAACAAACAGCTAGAAAAAACTAATAGATTTTGTCTTCTAGATAATATTTCTTCAACTACTTCTACTACAAATATAGTAATTCAAAAAGGATTCAAGCTTTGGATATGTGTGTTGATTGCGATAACGATAATATTGATTATAATAAGAATGATTATATTTACCAATATTAATAAAGTGTTGAATGTATTTGGAAGGTTTGGAGGATTTTACCTCTAAAAATATATAAACTACCAAGTACTAACTCAAACTATCCATCTATGATATTGTTTCTAATGATAATGATGATAATAATGATTATGAATATGAATATTATGAAAATAATAATGATTATATTAATAAGAACTTTATTAAGGACCAAAAATATTCTTAATTATTAATGTGTAATTACAGTTGATACTAAGAATTAACGTGGTAAACAAAATCACATTATATTCTTTCAATTTTACAGAAAAAAGCAGCATGCTTCTTTCTGTAAAATAACCTAAAAATAAGAAATTTTTTTGATTTTCTAGGTATATAGGCTCATGATGATTTTGATGATGAATCTGACAGTGAAGTTAAGAATAATGTTGATGTTGATGTTGATGATAATGATGACGATGGTGATGATGATGATGATGATAATGGCGACGATGATGATAATGATGACGATAATCGTAATGATGATATTTTCCTTTTTAAATGTACTTGAAAGACGTTCCAATTAATTTGATAATAAACATTAGGTCTTACATGATGATGATTGTGATGATAAGGATGATATAAATGTTGATGATGAGAGAGACGATGATAATAACGAAGATAATAACGATTATTGTGATTATGATAATGATTTTAATGAAAACTCGATACTTATAAAAGGCATTATGCTTCTGTATATTTATAGATGTTTAATTGAAAATTGTTGCAAACCAATTGCAAAATATATTTACGGTAATAAATTTCTTGAAAAACTACAAAAAAATTGAGTAATAGCAATTAAAAATAAGTAGAGAAATTGTTTGATACACTAATTGCTAAGAATTTGTAATGATAGATAAATGATTTTCTTGAAAGTAAAGTTAAAAAATAAAAGCTTTAAAAATAAGAATTACTAGAAGCAGGAAAAAATAAACTACAAAGAATAAAAGGCGTGCATTTTGAAGAAAGTATTTACTTGAAAAAAACACTAGGTCAAAACAAATTCTTTAGAAATAAAATTATTTGAAAAATTCTAAGAGAAAATTTTTAGATAAATATGTAGAAACTCTAAACAGAAGAACTACTATTATAGAAAAAAAGACGATTCACTAAATATCAATACTCCAGAGAGAAGAAGAAGCGAAGATAAAGCGTTAGTTTTCAAGAAGACTTTAGAAATTAATATGGAAATATGTAAGAAAGAGCAGTTAGCATTAGTAAATTAAATATTCTACAAACTAAATGGTATAAATAGAATAAAAACTACTAAAAAACACGCAGCAAAATACTGATATTTATATTTATGAGGCAAAAGAGTTGAAGTTATTAATAGCCACTAATCCAGTTTTCCCGATAGATATTTAGAGAAGAAATATAATTTTAAAAATACGAAATACAAAAACATATTATAAATGATATGATAATATTAAAGCCATTACTCTTTGACGTATTGCAATTTAAATTAAGACTGCAACAAATTTTTTTGTTAAATTTGAGTGGAAAAGTATATTTAGGTTATATAACATAATTGCAATCTATCAGTATTGCATTTTATCATGTTTATATTATAATTACTTAAAAATTTAACATCAAGTTAATTTTATCATCCAAAAGAAATAAGGAATCATAAATGGTAATAGGAAAATAATAGAAACAAGATAAAGTAATTTAGAAATAGATTTCTACTCTAAATAAGAATGACGAAGAAATATTAAAGAAGAAGTATGAAGAGATGAAAAAATTATAAAAGTTGGTTAATAAACAGTGAATGAAGGAATTTAACCGCGTTTTTATTATTAATATATGGATTTCAGACAAAATAATTAAGTGATAAGAGAAGGTACTTTAGAAATAGGTAATTAGTATATTTAAGAGAAAAATTAATAATTTAATGAAAGAGAAAGAAAATAAATTTTGAAATTTTTAAAATATCGGTCTAAAATATTCAATATCTTCATGGCAATTAAAATCAATTAGTTTCGAGTAATTAAATCACCAAATTACTAATTATTCTGTAACTCGTTTATCATTAACTTTTATACAAGATGTAAATGAAATAAATTAACTTGAGCAAAACAAACGAATTTAAGAATTTGTTTTGATTTGATCAACAAATTTTACATAATTTACAAACCTTGTTTCATCATAAGTCTCTCAATAATTATGTACAAACCAACTCAAACATTTATTGCTTGGATTGATGTTGCAAATAAGTTGATGGGCGTTGTTGCCTGTAATTAACATGACTACTGGCCACGTCTGGTGTTGGTGGTTTGTAGTTTTTCAAGAGCTCGCTTTTACCGAAGCCCCCAGAAATTTTCGCCGGTGGTTTGATGGTATTCGCCGATTCTTGCTGCTGCTTGTAGTACTGGTATTGCAAATAGGAAGGCACGTAGGAATCTAGAAGGGAAGTTGCGTGGTGTTTAGAACTCTGAATTTGTGGCTTTTCTGGTGCGTATTTAACATCGGCGAATTTGGTTTGAGTTTCCGGCGCGTATTTCACTTCCGGTTCTTGTGGAATTTGCGGTTGCGCTTCTGATTGGATTGTGTATTGTTGTTGATCATCAGCGTTGTATGATTGCAAGAAGGTTTCGTAGTTCGGGTCTCCTTTCAAAGAACTAACTGGTACGTACATTACATACTGAACGTTTCCTTTAGCATCGACAACGCTTTGAATACTGTTAGAAGCCGCCTGTGTTGCTTGATTAGGCTGCACGTACACATATTGGGGTACTGAATAATACTTTTGAGGTTGAGATGTAGTTTGTTGAAGCTGGTTATCAACAATATATTGGATTGGTTGGTGTGGTACTTGGCCTGAAGGCACGTATTGTACCTGAGATTGGTATTGCACTTGTGGTTGTTCAAAACTTTTCGTTGGTGCTGATACCACATGCGGAGTTTGTGATAATTGGATTGGCTGTATTTGAGACGTTAATTGTTGTTGGGTCTGCGAAAACTGTTGTAACTGTGATTGCAGGGCTTGCGTGTAGTGTGCGAATTGTGCTTGTCCAATCTGCGACGGATCTTGACTGTATTGCTGGAATTGTGGTTGGGTATGCGCTTGCACGTATTGATTCAATTGCGCTTGAGTCAAGAATTGTGGTTGAGCTTGAGCAGATTGGATCTGTAAATGACTAGGGGTATAACTGGGGACCTGTTCGAATGATTGTTGCTGATGATGCGTTTGTTGTTGTTGTTGTAATCGAGGTTGATGTTGTTGTTGCGGTTGGGTGTGAGAGTAAGCTTGTTGCTGTTGGACATACTGTTGAGGGTAGCTTTCGGTCTGCGTCGAGTAATGCGCAAATTGTTGCGGTTTTGGAACGTAGTTCGGCGGAGTCTTCATCGGAACAAAGCCGTACTGCATTTTCGGTGCCGGTGTCGACGGTCCTTGTTGCCTTGCTTGGTATTGAACATTCGGCTTGTTGTACTGGGCTTTTCTCTCGTTGGCTAAGTTGTCCCTCTCTATATCTTCCAACTTGATTTGTTTATCTTTCGCCGCAACTCCGGATATGAGCAGACAGGCAAAGATTATTGTGAACTTCTAGAAAATAAATAAGTATTGTAATTAGTTGTTTACTTAAATTATATCATTAGGTAAATAGTGCTGCATTTTAATGTAATTATAAAATTGCAAAATTTTACTAGTTAATCCACATTGACTACTTGAGTCAGTGAAAATTCTTTGCACTGAAATTGTATACTAATACCTCAGTTTAGCCTTTTTACCATCATCTTTTCTCCTTCTTTCTACTTTCCCTATATACGAAGTATATTTAGGGGAAGTATTGTGATCGTGATGTTTTCTTTAGTTAAACTTAAATAATATTAATTAACATTAATATTATTTAAGTTTAACATAGTATTTTTTATATGTAATTTCTTATGTATTACATTAGGATTAGTTTTACAATTCTCTAATGTCTGACGATTGTAAAAACTTTATGTTTGTAACACAATAAATAATCTATCTACCTAAAAATATATATCTCATTGTATTAATAATTTACTTATGTAATAATTATATAGCCTTCAATTATTTACAAACCTATTTACAATTTTAATTTTTTAATCAGGAGAATGGCATTGTTTCAAAATAGCAGTAAATATATGTTTTTTATGTAATTTAAAAATCTAATGATACAAATTTTCTCATCGCCGTCGTATTTACGTCACAACACCTCCAATTAAAACCTGAACTAATTGATCAAATAAGGCACTGCGAGAACTGTGACAATTATCTGAAAAGGAAGTGATTTTCCCATCAGCAATTTGTAATCCAATTTTCTTGATGATATCACCTATGTACGACATCGTGTAATTAAAATAATTT
The DNA here is from genome assembly GCA_963969525.1 of Ontholestes murinus. Classification (NCBI taxonomy): domain Eukaryota; kingdom Metazoa; phylum Arthropoda; class Insecta; order Coleoptera; family Staphylinidae; genus Ontholestes; species Ontholestes murinus. The sequence goes on from OZ018387.1 coordinate 79,806,297, forward strand.
ATTGTCGGTACGGAGTCGTAGTGGTAACTTTCTATAACAATTACAATTTTCTCGGAGCAGCTTTAAAACGTTTATAGTGCTATTTTATTGCGTGATATTGACGGAAACGCCGTTGTCTATCAAGGAAAATAGGCGCTGGGTTTAATAACAATTGGATCGCTTTGCACTTCCGAGTTTCAATTGTTTTAGATAAAAGGGTACAATTGAACTGATAATAGATATATTACTGAAACATGTAGTAGTTGTATATATGTTCGTCAAACTGCTTACTAACGTACTAAATTTGAATATAATTGAAAACAATTTAATAATGAACATGTTAATAAATTTAAATGTATAAATATTTTGAAATTTTATTCTTCAGAATACAATTCTTTTTTCAAAATAAAATCAAGTATATATTATAATAATAATATATGTACGTGTAAAATACCAAAAATAAAAACATATTTACAAATAGTTTTTCTTTAGGTGGTAAGGAAACAGTTAGAATGAATAATTTCTAGTTATTGTTTTTAAATAATAAAATGATAGTAATAAAGTTTATAATTATACAATATTAATACAATATTAGTATTGGAAAGTACTATTAGTGATGTATTATTTAAAATGTATTCCTATAAAACACACAAATCACTTTAATGCATATATTAATTGCTTGTTTTAATGATTTATTATTTTGGTGTTAATTGTCGATTTTACGATCGCCGGTTTTATGTAAATAAGGATATTAATATTTTATAGCTTTTCTTCACAGTAGCCATTTATTAGCTTTACAATTAATCATACTGTACTAACAAATTAATTATACAACGCATCCATTCAAAATGAAAGGTGAAGATGTTTGGATTTAAAAAAATTAAGAATCTATTGGAAATTTTTACTATTTTTACTATTACTACTAAATCATATAAAGCCGCGTTTTTAAAATCTGTTTCGTCAAAAAGTAACAACTTCAACAATTAATCAAAGAAAAAATCATTCGGGGAGGTTTGGCTTTGCTATTGGGAATTGAAGAGTTAGAAGATGTGAAGAAAGTATGTGTTTTTAATTAAAGGTTGATTTGCAAACACAAGTTATTAAAATTAAAGCAACTAAACTTAAACCAATATACTATTATCATTTATTAACAAAGTGAAATTTACTTTTAAAGCTTCTAGCAATCAATGGTTATCAATCTAGCTATTATTGGAAGCTGAAATAAAGTTATAAAGTGCCATTTTACTTATAAAATTTCATTTATTATCACACTCACTTATAGAAAATTTTAGAGTAATGACGAAACTTTTGTTTACTTCATCTTGATTTCTTTTATATCGTGTATAAATTAATTCGAAGTTTAGTAGGGAAGAAAAAGTTGATCAAGATTTTGTAAAGGTATTGATGCCAAAGAGAATTCATCAAGAGGGGTGATTCTTACAAAAGTAGTTCTAAAATGTCTAATTGAAATAATCCGATTTGGGATTACCTACTTTATAAATAAAAGGGTTCGACGTAACCAACAAGTTTTGGACGTATCTTTTCTTAAGTTTCACTCTAAATTACATACTCGCGTAACGTGGTATGCGACCATTTTGCCACATCGACCATAAAAAGGAGGCAACATGAGTAACGGCCTGTCCATTAATCACCGGCCCATGAAAAGAAAGTGGAGTACGTATCAAGTTTGAAGTGCATCGTCCTACGAGACACATCTCGGAACCATTCATCGGTGCGCCGGACAAAGTGAAATGATACAAATAAACAACTAACTGCGAAAATCGACTTTCTCTCCGGCTACCTTAATAATAAACATATCCGAATATTCGTACACAGGATACGACTTTCACTGTCCGTCCCGCAATCCCTAGTTTTTTTTTTATTCTCTCCATTTATTCGGACCGATCAGATAGGCACAATGCATGGTTAATGCCCAACTGACCGTTACGTCCATAAATCGGAATTTATTCTACAATGGAGCAATTTGCTAGGACGTGTGACTGCTGATTGTAGTTCGTGACTGAGTAACTAGGCGTGTGAGATGATTGCGCCGAAGCACGAATTTGCAATGTATTGAATTTTTTTAATTGGATAATTTTAGATATAAATGCCTTGAGTAGTTTAACACTTAATTATCTCGATTTGTTAACAATAAGCAATTTAAAATAATTATTATAAATCTCTAAACGGAAATACTCATTAAAGGAAAGTGAATGAGCATGATGATTGCCATTATTCATTACTATGGTCATTTGATAATTCTTAATTTTATTCTACAACTCAAATATATATTTACACACAGAAGATCCTAAATAAATCTATTTATAGGGGCATAATGTTAATGATCGTGTATCTCTATACCAAGAGTCAGCTGAACAATAAGAATCCCTGCATCCTCTCGTATTCTTCAATCTAAATACCAACATGGTATCATTATCGTAAGTGTAAAATGCTATGCATAATCATTCATAGATTATTTAAGAAAGTGATTTCTTTTTAAACGAGATCAGTAATGCAGCCAAAACAGCTTTTATAAGTTAGTAAACATATAATTACGTGTCAATAACGCATACAATTAATAAATAATAGCAAATTAATCGGAAAGTTTAACTATTATTATTGGTCAATAACCAACTATAAAATTTTATTTAAAAATTATTCAAATTAATAACTCATTTACAAATACCTTAAGATCATAAAAGTGAAATTCGTCTAGTACAAGTTGTAATAAAATCCGGTTTGAGAAGCTGTATAAAATTTAGCCCATGATTAAGTCTTTAATTCCAACACCCAAGGCGAATTCGACGAATAATGACATTTAATGATTTGAGTGTGATGAAGAAGTAAAATTTTAATTTCATGATCATCATCAGGTATTTTTCGAGTGATTATGTACTTGTACGCAAATAATTTGGATTATTGAATTTAAATTTAAAAAAATAATAAATAAATTATAATTTGCTACTCCTATTGGATTATATATTCATTATTCATCTAGATTAGTACAAATAATGGTATATATAATTAAATGAATTATAACTCACTGTTATCGATCAGGTTGTCATGTTTTCTTCTTTGAATCTATATTTTCAAGTTAGCTGAAAATTGACAAATGTCAAAAAAATGTTCACAGCCAAATTCCCGAATAAAGTAAATATTGTATTAAGTAAAATACATTTTATTAAAATATTTTAAATTCATGATGGTTGTGACCGTTACTAAGTATTATATTACCACTCGTTGAATCATATACTATTATTACATTTAATCAAGAAAATGAATTGAGTCATATTCTAATGGTAATAAAAATGTAAAATGTAACAGTGATATAAGCCTACATAATAATAGAGGTTTTCAAAAGTTGGACCTAAATATGCCAAAATATTGCCTCAATTGTTACAATTGCTTGATAATCATCAGCTAACAAATGTAATGGGTCGAGTAGACTGTGGAAGAATCACGCCGTCTATAACCAAATACTACCTACTAAAATCTCTCTATTATAGGATACATAAAATTATAAAATACAAGATTCTATCTATTATCCAGTCAGAATTATGACTTTTGGGTATCCTTCTGATAGTGAGTGTAACTAAATGTTAAAAAAATCCAATACATCTTATGAAACTTGCGTCTGGTACCTCTTTTTAGAAATTTTAGAAGTGAACGATTTCTCTACTGTCCTTTCTGCACGAACAAATGCTTTTGCCAAATTTGACTTAAATACCTATGATGATAATTAATGTATTGGAAACAGTCAGGAGTATCTAAGAAAATCATTGTTGAACAGACCAAAGGGACTTTCTAATCATTAACGTGGTTTCCGTTGCTTAGGGAGGGATGAAGATAATCATCTAGAAGAAAAAGCCTTTGCCTGATAATCGCGCTCTTTGTAAAGACTGCTTTTCAATTTCATTGATTGTTCTTTAACCACAATTGTAATAGTGAAAATGAATGCATCACCAAACCTATGTTATACGGTAGAGAACTACTTAAATGGGAGCAAACACAATTGATTAAGATTACTTGTGATATATTTGTTAGATACTTGGTTGTGCATTATTTCTGATATTATAGTAATGATCTGTCAATGGCAACTAAAGTAAATAGTTCCCTTTGCTTAAGTAGTCATGAAAGTCATATATACGATGGGTCAGTGTGTATCATTAAATCGGAGTTGACTAGTTATCATAATGCGGCGCTTGGAAGTTATTATTGAAGTCAGCCTTTCAGTTAGCAACTAAATGTTAGGGGAGGTAACTGAAACCGCCGTTTAGAGAGATCGCGCATCTAATAATCAAGAGTGCGGCTGCTAGTAGCAAACTTAATATTTTTTATGGTGCCCTACGTTTATTTCTATATTTTGTGTATATAGTGTATTTGGATATTCGATGTGTTATGTAAATGGTTTAAGTATTAACTGAGCTGTGAGAAATAATAATAATAAGAAAAATGTATATAAATTTTATTAGTTTTGTTTTAAATCATCCTTTCTCTTTGTAAGCAAAACGGTTAAATAAATGTGTAGTTCAGTAAAATAATTAATTTATTCAAAAGGGTAGGTTCACCCATTTCCCACGAGTCCTGCACAGCGGAGCATCTGCCCAAATGTCGTACAGACACGAGCTCTTTTCAATATGTCTTACGACGCTCGAGAGACTGCTGTTGTAGTAGGGAACAACGTGTCATTACCTGTCATTGTAAAACGAGACATCGAAATCGAGATATTGGTTAAGGGTGAGTGGCATAACCCTGAGTGACGAAAATGAGTTACTTTAGAACTCTTGCTTGTATGGCAAGCAACATCGTTTTCATCACCCATCCAGAGAAGCCCGCAAGGAGGAAGAACGAGTATTCTACGACGTGTGCGGCCCTATTGCGATTGAATCATCTGGAGGACTGAGATACTTTATTCTGTTCAAGGACATTGCGACATCGTACCTTACTGTCAGCACCATGAAGAACAAATCTGATGTCCTGGCTCGCTTGAAAGAGTATGTGCAGATGGTGGAGAAGCAGCGCGGTTGCAAGGTCAAAGCTTTGCACTGTGAAAATGGTTGCGAGTACATCAATGAAGATAAGCCGAGCTACTTGAAGAAGAAATGTATAATACAGGAAACACTTCACTCATTCAGACGCCGCAGCAGAATGGCCTCATAGAGAGGGAAATGCACGTACCTCTGGGGCAAAGCAGTAAAGACGGTTGTATACATTCTCAACTGGACTCTGACGAACGAGAAGGGGACTACGACGTCGTACGAGATCTTCATGGGGAGGAAGTCGACATTCTCGCACCTGAAGAAGTTCGGCTGCAGCAAATTAGCACACTGCGCCGACAGTCAATGTACCAAGCTTGATGACAAATTGGCAAACTCACATTTGTTAGAAATTCCGACAACTACCGACTATTTGTTCCAGTGAACAAGAAGGTGAAGGTTTCGAGAAACGTGATTTTCGATGAATATACTACGATCGATGCTGATAAAGGGATGGTCCAGATTAGCATCGCACCAGTGAAGACTGCAGATGATGAATGAATGAAGAAGAGAACCTTGAAGACCCAGACCAAGCCGTCCAGTGACCGGCGGCGAAGATTCCTGCAGTATAGATAGCCGAGCCTGGATCTGGAGGGAGAAGAGCAAGTCGGCACAAACGAGAAACGACGAAGACATTCAAAAGCATCGAGCGGTCGCCGATAACGCCAGGGACTTTAGCCTGGGAAGAAGGGACAACTTGCAGTGTACAGCGAGGTACACGGCAAACACGCCTAAGATTAAGGAGCTGCAAACCTATTCAGAGGTCATGGAGAGCAGCGAGTCAAGACAATGATCAAAGGCAATCACAGAGGATTGCTTATTAATTTAATATGAAAGACATCGGGTCGAAATAAGTTTTTACCATCAAAGATCAAACATCGAAAAATTCAGGGTCAGGCTCTGCGCCAAGGGATTTTCTCAAGAAAAGAGAGTCGACTGCGATAAGACCTTCTCAAATCCTGTTAGCCACAGCTGTCAAAACTGATTATAAGTTCTTGCAGTTCGATGTACAAATGGCATTCTTATCTGGAGATCTACACGAAACGATCTATATGGACCCACCAGAGGGAGCCAATGTTAACGAATACAAAGATCAATATACGGATTAAAGCAGAAATCACAATTCTGGAATGAAAAGTTCAACCAAATTATGCTCGACCAAGAATTGCAACGAGGAGAAGCAGACAAGTGCGTCTACAGGAGGAATGACAGTGACTCGATAATCATCGTTATTCTCTACGACGATGATAGACTCGTCATGTTCTCGCATGGAGCGTTGCTCCGCAGTTTCGTGTACAAGTTGAGGAAGCAGTTTGAAATAATAGTTTTGAAACCTGGACATTTTGACTGGACAGAGATCCTGTGCGAAACAGATGAAGCTAATGACCGTCGCATATTTATCCACCAATCCAGTTACATTCACATAGTGATTGAGATGTTAACATACAAGATACAGTAGCAGTCAGCTACAGTTCATGATTTCTTTGAAAGTTAAATATTTGATATCCTTTTATGGTAACGAAGCACTCAATTGGATGGAGTATTGAGCTATTTGTATTTTCATGCTTCGACGCTGGCGCCACCTACATGATAAGGTAGATACGAACATCCCGCTGGAATCGCACTTCTTGTTAGGTACGCACCCGAGCGAACGGGCCATCCGTTATCTATATTGTATACAAAACGGTTAAATAAACGTTTAGTTCAGTAAAATAGTCGATTTAAAAAAAAAACATAAGATTACAATGTCAAACGAGAGAAAATGATCAAAATGACATCAGAAGACAGATAAGAATGAATAAAGAGGAAATGTAGCACTCAACGGTAGAAAATAATGCAGAAAAAAAATATACAAACTAAAACTACAGTTTAGTTATTGATAATTGATAGATAACACAAACAAATGAAAGACAAGCATTAGCAGAACGACAAATAATGTACATAAAGGTTGTAATTAGTTGGCAATACTTTAATGTAGAGGGAATATATTAAAGGATATGTTTACTACTAAACAGAGATAAGTACAAATAAAAAAGATAAAAAATCAGATATAAAAAGGCTGAAGACAAAAAGATGAAGAAGACGAAGAATCATAAAAATGAATGTTATTGTTATAATTATATTCTTCAATAAGATGTTTCTCTCTCTCAGAAATTTGAAAGAAACAGAAAATAGTGTCCATGGAGATGGCACACAAGACATAACAATAGTAAAAGACAAGTAAAGCAACATAATGTAGAGACAAAGCAGGAAGCAGACAAAATTTCCAATTATAGAGAAAACGAAAGCAAGAAACAGTTTGCATAAATGAATGTGGCAAAATACATACATGGTAGTAACGAACAAATAAGAATATAATATATAACTTTGTATAATTATGTAATATATATTGTATATAGGCTATACCGTTAAATTAAATAAATAAATAAAATAAATATAATTTACAAAATTTCAAATTAAAGAGTTAACAAAGCTGGCAGAGAATATTGAATAAGTCAAGTAAAGCACAAATAAGACTATAACTGACAAAATTTGAAAAGAGATAAATTTCTTGTAGCTGGATAATACCATCATGTGCATGAAGACATTATTCTTTGATTACAATGCCGAGAATACGATGCAGGTACTTTAAAGTCTTGAATTTCAAGTTGAAGATAAAACTGCAAATGCCAGCTATTATTAGCACAAAGATAAATAATTGTTCAATTCGTATGCGAGAATTAGGGAAGAAATAGTAGACAATTAGTAGAAGGCTAGGAGCTGGATAAAACTTTAAAAGATAATAAAGACAAGCACAAGAAAAACAAGATTGCGAAAAAAATTGTAAATTTCTCAAAAGCAGACAAAATAGAAAAGAAAAGATAAGACAAAAGGGAACGTAAATAGCACTTGTGAGAAGCATACAGGACCAGGACCATATCAATGGATGCAGTTGAAGTACAGCCATCATTAACCATTCGGGACTCAAAAAGGTGTTTAAAATAATGATTACGCAACGTTAGGCTAGGTGGAGAAAGAGTTGTAGGATTTTGTAATTAAATAGGTTTTAATGAGACTTCTTCGATCATTAAAATTTTATATGGCGGTAGGCCTGAAACTGGAGCAAAAACCTTTAGTATCACGACATACATATTTGATTTATTTAGGGTATGGGATATCCGAAGGTAAGAAGGAAGTGTATTTTTCTTTTAAAAAAGACGCAACAAGTTATAAACAGTGTATTATGGACTTATAGTAGTTGTATATTGTTTGCAGATAGGTAATTAAGTTATTTGTAAGTAAGTTCCTTTATTGACAGCAATATCACGTTTACTAATAAGTACAATCAAATTAATTACTGATTAATAATATTGAAAGGGGCAAAAATAAGTACACATAATATATCCACTTTCACAACGAAGAAATTTCGCTAAAATAATTTAACAACTCGTGGAATTAACTGCGATTATCAATATCCGATCAGACCATATTAACATGCAGTGTTTAATTATATCTTATGCACGATCCTTTTTTGTCCGTCATTAGCGCCGATGATTAAACTTAAATTTTCTCTTATTTTGCAAAAAGCAGGCTGTGGAAATCCACATGCCCTTTCACTTAAATGTTGACTTTTTACAGATTATTTGCACAGAATTTCACTCGGAGGATTATGAAAGTCGGACGAGTAATTGTGATTTGATTGTGATTCGTGTTTTCTTATGAAAAAAAAACAGACATAATTATATGGGTGCCTTCTTGTTATACCGAGAAATAATCACAGATGTAATAATAAAATGCGAGTGGATTTGGTATGTTTTTCGTCACGGAAGAATGTCAAAATCATTTTTAACGATTATCTGTTGAAGTATGATAATTTGTATAATTTATTTTAATTAGAATCTATGCGTCATTCTCAAAAATAATAAATAATAAATTAATATTTGGATATTTGCGATGTTCTCTTTATAAAAATGTACCAATTTGTATGATTATTACAACATAAACTAAATTATTTTAATTTAAAGAAGTAATACACAAAAAAAAATCTTCATAATTTTATCAAATGTTAAATATACTATATTAACAGAAAATACAACAAAAAAAATCATATTTTAAAATTAAGGTAGCACACTCACAAAAAACAAAACCGAAAACTCTTTTATTTATTTATTTATTTATATTATTTATTCATACTGAAGCATAGTTCGTAAATAAGATATAATGAACGTATATGTTATATAAATTTACATAAATATTATGAAATAATTATTAAAATAAAAAGGATATCAAATTGTCAGGAAAAACACATATCTGTTTAATTGTGGAGGCATTTATATTCTAAAAAAACAAAGTTAAAGTGTCTCCTTCTTCATTAAATACGTCTATGATATATTTTGTCATTATAAAAGTATAACATATTTAATTAATAATAATAATACACATTTTTATTGACAAACTATACATATTTACATTTAAATAATGAATAATGGATGATGTGTTAGTGAGTTAGTTCGTCAAAAGGCTATCGTCCAGAGGTCTTTCTGCCTTGTTTTGTCCGGTCATATGGCGTCAGTCGTTAATGCGTAGATGGATGAAACGATGATATGAAATCAAATATGGTTGAATTAGGATTTTTAAATTTGGGGTTTACACTTGGATTTCTAGGAATACAATATAAGGATAATATGTGAAAGTTGAAAGGATTTTTGGAGAATTTTTCTGATAGGAATCGAAGACGTTCTAGGATGGGGATAACTAAAGTGGTATCATAGAGGAGCTGGTTAGAAGGATTGTGTAAGGGATTAAGAGGATGACGGAGTTTTGTTAGGGTACGGAGGGATGCTCGCTCGCTAACTTTGATATTGTGGGAGGTTGGATTGTTGGGATTGGGATAGAGGGCACAACCATAGTCCAATAATGGGCGACAAATCATCTTATATATTTTGACTGCTGTTTTGATAGTAATACCATCGTTTCTGTATGTTAAGCATCTAAAATATTTTGCCCTAGATGTTATTTTGCTTTTAATTATAGCTGTGTGCTTTTTAAAATTGATTTTGGGGTCTATGGTTATGCCTAGGTATTTAACGGAAGTTGAAGGAGGGATAATAGTTTGGGAAATTGAAACATTGTAAGGGGAATTATTGGTGCGATGGTATGGAATTAGGAGTTGTGATTTGTGGGGATTAATTTTAATACGCCATTTTGCAAACCAGTGTTGGAGGGGGTCAATAAGCTCTTGAAGGAATTGGAGGGCTTTTGGTAACGTGGGAGCATGGGAAATTAGGGCAGTATCATCTGCAAATTGCAGGAGATATTTGGAAGGATTGAAGTAGAGAGGATCAGGATTATAGATGTCGGAGCTAAAAATGTTGTATAATAGAGGTGAAGGGGAGAGCCTTGAGGGAGTTCTTGTTCGGGAGTAAAAGAAGAAGAAAAGGAGTTATGGATTTTTACTTTTAGGGATCTATTAGAGAGGAATTGTTTAATGATAAAAATGATATGACGAGGGATATTTAAGAGGTGACATTTATACAATAAGCCTTAGTGCCAGACAGAATCGAATGCTTTCTGGACATCCAGAAATAATGCTGCAGAAGCTCTACCTTCAAGGTGGGCAGTCTGAATATTAGAGGCTAGGATGGTTAGAGGAAGAGAAGTTGAACGACGGGGAAGGAATCCAAATTGATAATTGGGGATGTTGTTAGAAATTCGAGAAAGGATTTTGGTTTTAAGGAGGGATTCATACAATTTTCCAATAACAGGTAGAAGAGTGATAGGACGATAGCTGGTTAGTAAATTGGAGGGTTGGTCGCGTTTGGGGATACAAATAATAATTCCTATTTTCCAGACTTCTGGGAAGTATTGGTTTTTGTAGAGGCATATTTAATTATTATTTTTTGTTTTGTTCTATTTAAAAGTAATTTTTTACCTGAGTAAAATTCTGAAACAAATATTATAATTAAAATTAACATGTCAATCATGTAAAAACAAAAAATTGTAATCAAATGTTTCATTCTAATTATCAAAGAATCAGTATAGTACTTGATTTAAAAAAATGAGTTGATCAATAACATTAACAATGCAGAATATTAGAGAAACAATGTGCAGATTAAATGTTTAAAGGACATACATTTATTAAATTTATGTTGTTGGTTTTTATATGGATAGTGACAAACGTAAAACTTTCATGTTATATTAAATGACCGTAATATTTTTGACTTGAAAACCCTTTGCTAATTAAAGTGCAGTTCGAACTATATAACCTGCAAATTATTCGCAATAATAACATAGTGAAATATAATTGAGATAGAGGCAATAGAAGCTGAAGAATCCTCAACAAAAATGGTTGCGGATCTTGAAGAGAAAGTAATGGCAGTAAATAACGAATCAATCAAGGCTAAGAGATACAATAAAGATCTCAAAGATGAAATCAGATCTGCTGCCAAATTGGTCAAGAATAATTTCATCACCTAATGCTGCAGTTCACTCATCAAAGGAATGCTTTATTTGTGATTGATATAAATATCAAATTGATAAACTAACGAAACAGGTATAATAAAATTATGAACTTGTCACAAACACTTAACGAATACACTACAGAGGTATATAGCTAAGATTCTGTTACGGATAATAGTAAGATCCTTATGTTCTCCGATTGAATAACAATGACTTCAATCAATCTACGATTGTGGAAAGCTATGGTTTAAAATTTGCAATACGCTGTCCTACGCGTTTAAATAACTGTCTATGTACCAATTTTACAAATATTTCTTTGAAACCAACCTATGGAGACCAGCTTGTCTGCTCACAGAGGCATTTTATTCTCAGTTGCAGTTGAGAAAAAACCTTTAAGTAACCCAACCACAAAATTCTGTCAACCTATTACGGTATCTGGTAAATTGGAAATTTTAAATTATTAAATACTGTTACTCGTTAATAAGATTGCTGTTATACATGTATATTTAGATACGTTTATTCTCACATTCATAAGTACTACAATACGGCTTTTCCCAAAAAAAAGAAATACTAAGCAGAAAAATATAAGATTAAAATGGTATAATGCTTATTTTTATAATATGCGAAATACCCTTCAAATAATGACGGAAGCTTACAATCAAACACATGATTCCGATCTACGATTAATAAGAAACAAACATCGACCACAGTATAAGCACGAAATTGAATTGAGTAAAATGGAAATAAGTAATGTTTGTATCAAAAATGCAAATTTTAAACCCAAAGCAATTTGGAAAATTATAAACTCGAATAGTGCTTCGAAGACTCTAAATAAATCATGTGGCATTACACCAAATGAGTGCAATCAGCATTTTTCAGTCGCGTCAACTCTAATTGTAAATATCCATATCAGAATCGGTCGTTGATTCAATAATTTTAATGTATGACAATCCCCCAACTAGTCAAGCGTATTTTAATTTTAAGGAAGTGTCAACTAGTGCAGTGAGTATTACTATCTACAGTTTAAAATTAAAGGTAAAAATATTAATGGGCTACGGTATGAAATGCTTCAGTGTGTTCTAATATCGATCATTGAGCCTCTGACAGAACTCATAAACCGATGCATCAGACTCCATTTTTTTCCAGAAGTACTTAAAAGAGGAATACTGATACCTCTGCACAAGAATGATGAATGCTCTGATCCTAACAACTATCGAGGAGTTGCTTTATTACCATTGTTTGATGGAGTTCTCGAAAAAGTTTTGCAGCTTCAATTGAACAACAAATTTTTCCAGATGCACTTAAAAGAGGAATACTGATACCTCTCCATTACCATTGTTTGGTGGAGTTCTCAAAAAGTTTTGCTGCTTCATTTATTTATTTATTAGTGCTTTATCAGACATGCTTTACAAATATAATTCGAAATACATAAAAAAGTAAACAAAACCATACAAATAATTTCGTCAGCAAGCTGAAAGGCAGAGTTCACTCTTGAAGAATGTTCTTCCATTCTAAAATAAAAAAAAAAACTTCGAGGTGTTTTACAATTAACAATACGGATTTCACAAAGGGAGGTCAAATACGAAGGCCATAAATAAATTTGTCGAAATGACGATCCATTGCAAACAAAAAATCTCTCAAATGCTTCATTTCTAGATCTCTCAAAGGCTTTTGATTGTGTTTCTCGTACTATTCTCTTAAGGAAATTATTAGTATTATACCTTTCACGTCAAATACAATGCATGCTGTCTCAGAATTCAACCTCTGATGAATTTCCAATTATTAGAGTGGTGCCCCAAGGATCGACTCTAGGACCGTTATTATTTTTAATTTATATTAACGGTCTTTCAAATAATATTAAGTATGGGAGTGTTATATGTATGCGGATGATGCTACAAAAGTAAATAAGTCAAAGAATCAGGAACTCGTTAACATGTTCATATGGAAATCCCAATTAAGCGTCATTAAATGGTTTGACAGCAATCGACTGAAATTAGGCAGTTATAAAACAAAGACGCTGGTATTTTCTTTATGAAAATCGAGACAACCAAATTTCTGGGTAAACACATATCGATAAATTTGACGTGGAATAAGCATGGTGATGTTCTAGCAAGTAAGTTATGCTCTAGTATACTTGCGATACGGTTCCTATGTAAGAATGTTACTAAGGAGTTTCTACGCAATGCATTCTTTTCTTTATTTCAGTTCCATTTATTCTACGGGCTAATTGTTTGGGGCCACTCAAGCATTAGACGCAGGTTATTTGCTTGTTATCAGGATAATTGAAGGCTACGGATATTTTAATGAATGTTGACAGGAATTCATAAACTTACCGATTTTAACTTTACCATGTTGGTTGTTTAACAGATTTTCAAGAGGATTATTACTTAATTTGAAAATTTCGGCGGATTCAAGAAGAAATGTAAGATTTTAATATTTTGCTTGTTGTCAGGATAATTGAAGGCTACGCATATTTTGATGAATGTCAACAGGAATTCATAAACTTACAGATTTTAAATTCACTATGTTGGTTATTTAACAGATTAACAAGAGAATTATTACTTAATTTGAAAATTTCGGTGAATTCAAGGAGAAAAAATGTTCGCAATGTAAAGCGTGGTTAGAAAAGGTGCTGGTATTTTTATTTAGTCTAAATGCGCAAAAATGTTCTGCATATCTCGTTTCGAATGTGCGACTGGATTATCCTATATAAGCAGAATTTAACTCGGAACATGAGATATTAACACCTGATTTCTTTAAGGGGTTGACTTTATCTTTTAAATTGAATAGGATATTTGATAGTTTACAATTTGATCTAAATGCGTCTTAATGATTTTGTATTAGAAGGATGTGAGCTATTTTTTGGTATTCAGGAAGTTTACAATTCTTATTGTCGAATTTTATATTTTTGTTTAATAATAAAAATATTTTTTTGATTTAATTATAGATTGACTAAATGTTTTAGCACAATATGTTACACTTTAGTTTTAAAAGAAATCTGAACTATTTACTGCGGAAACATAGAGAAGATTTTCAAAAAAATTCTTAGTCTTTTTCCATATGAAGTATAAAAAACCTCTGTTTAAAGTTATTATTGTAGTTTCTTCTACCTTAATGGTTGTACATAAACTTTTGCTGTTAATTATCATCATTTAAGTGTATTTTACTTTTTAAAATATCGTTGGTTTTACTTGATTTAAATATCCATGACTTGAAAAGCATCAAAAGTTCATCTAATGACGTTTCTGTTTAGAACTTGAATCTTTTTTTTTACTAATTGATTTTGTGGTAAATGGTAATTAATGGTATTCATTAATAACTTAGTTTTAATTATCGTTTAGTCCTCTGCATATTTAAAAACATTTATTTTAAATAAAGCAATTGTTTTATTTAAAGGATAAAACTTAGTCACTTTTGTCATAATGTAATTCTTATAATTTCTGCATCCCTGACCAAAATCAATAACCTATATATAATTACTTACAGAGTGAATAATTACCAATTAAATTAAAATAAATTGTAATTCTGAAACGCACGTTAGTACAAAGACATTTCAACGAAAACATGTTGAAAATGTAATTAGTAGGTTATTTAAAAATATTGCAACGATAATAATTAAATAATGAAAACATGTAATTTAATTTTTTTATAGTTATCATTAATTATTTAGATGAGTGTAGTATTATATAAATAAGAAAGAAAGAGCTTATTACTTTCAACTGGAAAAGAGAAGTGCAATACTTCCATAGATGTGTCTTCACGGCGGAGTTGATGCTCCATTTTAACTATATACAATGAACTCCGATAGTTGGAGGTCAAGTTCAAGGCAAATAAACACCTTTTACTGTCTATCCATGCTGAGAGAGCACCTGTTGTTGTCGTGTGCCAGAGCCCGTAGGTGAAATGGTTAACTATTAATCAACTTTATCTTCATATTGATTTATTACTAACCTTTGAAATATGTATTTCAAAAATATTATAATTATTGTTTTTAGCATCATAAATTAATATGAAATAGATCATCTGCAATATAAATGTAATATTTATAATTTAAACAAAAACAACAACTCCGATTGTTTACTAATTATCCTTAAAACATGAAATACTGGATTGATGAGGCTGTTACTTGTTGAAACTCCATATCACTTGTAGGATAATGAAATCATAAAATATTAAAATATTTATTTGAGAACTTTTGAACTTCCTTTATCGAAACCATATTAAATGTCAATTTTAATCTTAGGACGAACATAATAGTAGATTTAAAGCGATAAACATCTTTTGACGACATAACATTTATAAATATTTTACGCCTTTGTCTTTGTTTTATTGACGACGTTAGGACTTTTAGCCTTATTAGATTTATTTTAGGGCGATGGAGAATTTCGCCATGAATATTTTGCCCATATTCTTTCAGAAACAAAACAAAAACTCATTAATAAAACAAAGAAATGATGCAATGTCTATAAGATTAATTCTGTTTCATATTGATCACAAACATAGTACTAAGCGAATTATTATATAATTGTAAAATGTTTTAGCACTAGTTACATGAAAACCTCATTTAAAAATATTTTTATATACAGTAAGCTTAATTGAAATTAATTGAAAACCTTATTTAAAAAATAATACTGTTTTATAGTAAGTAAGTTTAATTGAAAATCTTATTATTCGATAGCTGCTTAAACTAATACGGATAAATAAGACAGTAATTATATTTTTGAATTTGGTACTATTTTGTTCAATAAACCTAAGAACTCGATAGGTTTTTGAAGTTATGGATATTATGGAAATAGTACACTCGATTAACTTGATTATAAACTAAAAAATATCTCTTTCTGCCGAGTAATGGCTGTAGCAAAAGTAAGATTTACGTTATTGTGTTTACTATTTTTATTATCAACTGTGAACAAAAGGAATTAAGAGTTATGATAGTAGTTAATTACATCATTTATAAATTTATTAAATATCAGTGTATGAAGAAGTGACTCATAAGGCACCCCTAAAAATTTCTGATGAAATAAAAGTGTCTACATGATCACACTGATCCAATTGATTATAGATTAATTTAAAATCTAACTTAATGCTACTAACAGGAACATTCAAGTTTTAGCAGATGTGATTATAATAAAGGCTTTATAAGAGACATTGTGTATATAATCTATTTCAAGTTCAATCCCTAAGAACGATGTAACACGTTGACCATACGAGTAAGTTAGCTTAGTCTTTCGCAATTTTAGAACACAATAAGTTTATTTGTTTATTCCATTTGAGGTCGCTTTAAATTGTAAGTGCAAGAAACTTTGTGTGATCTGTTTCACTTATCATTTCACCGTTTATATTAACTGATGTTAGGCCCATGGGTGCTCTAAGTCCATAATATGTGTTTTTGATGTATTTACTACGAGATTATTCAGATCTAGCCATGTACTTATTTCATTTACGCTATTGTTGGCTGCAGCAATTAGGTCATTAAAACTTGACCTTCCATATTGACTGTAGTATCATCTGCGAACATAATTATATGTGTATTTATGGAGAGTGGTAAATCATTTACAAACAGGAGAAATAACATTGGGCCTTGCGTAACACCAACTGTTGGGTGGGCAGCATTTGATACGTAGCATTCCTGGTTTATGTACATAGTTGTTATATGTTTTCTCTCTGACAAATATGATGCTAGGAATCGATGACCGTTACCCCTAATACCGTAGCTAGATAGCTTCGAGATACCATGTGATACGCAGTCAAAAACTTTTGACAGATCCAAGAAAATTGAATAAACATTGGCGTTCCTATCTAAGTGGTCATATATAAAACTTAAAAAGTTATATATGGCATGCGTTGTTGTGAGGCCTTTCCTGAACCCGATACTTTCTCAACTATTTTTCAGGAAACCGGCAGTATTGAGATCGGTGTAAAATTTCCCATTTCATGTAAGTCTCCCTTCTTATGTATGGGCACAATTCTACCTGTTTTTAATAATGATGGAAAGACCCCCTCACTCATTGACATATTTATGGCATATATTAGTGGTTGGATGATTGAATCTATTGTATGCTTGATAACTACTATGGTTAGGTCATCAATGTCCTTGGTTGCAGTAGATTTCACATTGGATTTTTTTTTAATTTCTTGTTCTGTTGCGGGTTTAAGAAAAATTGACCCCATTACTCTATTTTGAATATCATAATTACGGATGCTAGCAGAAACAGCTGTGTTTCCAATTGCACAGAAGTGTTCATTCATCCTGTCTACTATACTTGGAGGATTTTCTATTTTTATGTTATTTGTGTCCATTATGTATTTTATGGATTTATTACTATTTTTATCCTTTTACGTTTTATCCCTAAGTATATTCCATAACGATTTTGTTTTATTGTTCGCATTTAGTATATGGTTTGTGTTATAATTTTTTATTTCATGTTATAGTAAGTTTTTGTATTTATTTTTAAGTGATTTATATATGTGGTTTACGTTACTGTTTTAGTCCGTTGATGTAATTGATACAAGAAGTCCATCTTTAAGTTTTTTTTAATGTATCTGCATACCATGGATTTTTTGGTTTAAAATTTTTTCCGATTTTTGTTTTAATCGGACAGTATCTGTTGAACATTGTTAAGAAAATCTTATGGAATTCTTTAAAGTAAGTTTCACAGTTGTGACAGTGATTGTGTAACTCATTCCAATTTACCCTATTTAGTGCTTCATTTAAGGTTGGCAGAGTGTCAGTATTTACTAATCTTGTTTATATTATTTGCTGTTTTTTTTCGAGACAGCATCCGAATTTTAGGATCTGGCCTTTATGGCCAGACAAATGTGAGTCAACTACATCGGCACTTATGTAGTTTATGTTTGTTATTATATTATCAATGCAGGTCTGGCTTATATAAGTTACACGAGTGTGGGATTTTATGGTGGTTTGCAAGTTATAACAATTTAATAGATCCGTCAAAAGGGATGTTTTTTGATCATCTGCTTTCAATATGTCTATATTAAAATCCCCCCCAATTATAACATTACATTTTTCCACAACTAATATTTGATACAAAATATTCTCAACAATATTTATAAAATCATTAAAACTTCCATCCGGTGGACGATAGACACACAGAATAACAAATTTATTTTTGGGTTTAGGTAGAAACTCAGCACCCGATATTTCTATATTCATTTCGCTCGAGAAACAATTTAATTCGGGCCTACTAGAAGCGTTAATATTTTTATTTACAAAAATTGCTGTACCTCCATGACCGTGATTCATTCGCTTGAAACTAGAAATTTTACGGAAATTTCTTATATTGGGAAATATTTCACCATCTGCCACCCAATGCTCTGTGGCTAGAAAAAAGTTTACATTTAATTCATTCAAAATAATTTCCAGTTCATTTATTTTATTCTTAATTGACTGAGTATTTTGATGAAATACAGTCATTAACTCCCTAGTGTTCTTGTTTTGCTGCGGTAATGAGAGACAAGGTTAATTTTTATTTTAATGGTGTCGTGAATCGTCAATACTTTCGATACTGGGCCTCTGAAAATCCAAAAACTCATAACATGAATTACCCCCAAAGTAACTGTGTTGTGCAGTATCGAGAAGTTTGGTCTACTTTTTTGAAGAAATACTGTAACCATGATAACTGATCCATTATATGAATATAGTAGACAACTTCTTGAGAACTGAGCTTGAACTACGACCCATACTGCCCGAGTGTCGATAGCTGCTGTTTGACAAATGTTCCCTAATCGCATTATCTCCAGATTTGTTGATTTGCATTAGCCCGCCGCTCTTCAGACCTTTCAATGTGTGTCTTTTTCTTGTGGAAGTATCTAAAGTCTCATGTGTATGAAAACAAACTTCGTACACTGGCCAAAGTGCGAAAAGCGATAGAGCAAACCAACTCTTAAATCAAGCGTCAAGTATTGTAGAGAGTGGAAGCTAACTTCAGAGAGTATCTCTACATTTGTCAGCGTGGAAATGGACACTATCTTAATGATATTATTTTTCGTACATAGGTAACGCAAACCTACGATTATCTACTAATAAAAAAATAACTCTAAAATAGTGAAGTACCATTAATTGTAAATAAATTTTATGACTAGTAGTGTCAATTAAATATCCCTTTTTAGGACAAAAAGGCTATATTTGGCAAATAATCTGATGAATCGTCATCAAGAAAGTCTTCATGGAGCAACTGATAGCAGAAGAATAGAGGGTGTGAATGTAAAAACACATATTTTGTGAATTCAAGCATTTCCAAATACGATCAAAATTTTGTAGATTATTATTAAGTATAATATTAGAATATTTTGTAGTGTGTTGGATAAATAAATACCTAATATCTAATACCATATGTAAAATGTCCGTTTTCCATAGCGCACCCTGTATAACAAATATAGTTAAATCTGCATTCAAGCAATAACTGTCCTAAAATGTATGTAAGATAATCAAAGAATTAATAGAAGAACATAAACAATATATCTAATAATAGGGAGGAAAATATAAATTTGTCATCCACCTGACACAAACAAAAACTATATATAGAAAAAAAAATGAAGAAAAATGGACATTTATAATGAATGTTTTGTAAAAATCGACATCACATACATAAAAGTTCGCTCAACCTAGTGGTGTAAAAAGCCAAAAGTATAAAATAACTAAACCAAAATTTCAAATTCGCAATTTATAAACACTCTAATATGCCCATAAGACTACCATCATCATTCACACTCTAGATATAATAATATACTAAAAATACGAAAACATTTCGCAAGTCTGCAACTAATTGTATTTTTGATTTATTATTTAATCAATCTAAAGTACATTTATACATTTTATTTCTACATATTACAATTATGTTATTATTTTCTGTAAATTTTGTTTAAATTTGATTAATAAAACTTTACATTTAAATGTTAAATAGAATTTCAACAATTAATAGACAATACTATTGAAACATTTTTTGTACAGTAATAAACAATTTTTAAAACTTATTCTGAATTTAACGACCACTCCTATCAATTATATATTTCTCTATGTACAGAATTTTAACAATAATAATATTTTTTTAAATAAAATTTTTGACTTAAAATCATTTTTTTACATTTATAACAAAATAAAAGTGTCCCTTATATACATGTAAAATGATACTATTATGAAACGTTTAGAAAATAAGTGTTACATGAATATATCTTCTTCCTTAAATTCACTTTCAGATTAAATTGAAATCTCTTCATATTTTTAGAAGTAGCTCTTATAACATCGATATATAATTAAACGGCCATAACCGTTTTTCTAAACCCATCATAGTAATTAGGCTATAACCAACCATTAATTCGTTTTTAATTGTATCCCAGCCATTTACAGAATCACGTCAGTTTTGAAAGCGTACAGTTGCAGTGGCCTCAGTTATGTTTTAAGCCGCAACGATGCATTAAACTAATATCCTTATTTATGCCACTATTACTTGACTATAATGGGGTCAAATAGTTATCAGGAATTCCGCTGTAATATATATTTGAGTGTTTTATTAATGTTATCTTCCTACTAATTTTACTTTCCATTGCAGGTTATTAGTCCATTAAAAGATCGGATGAAAGTAGGTACTTATGAGTATATGTACTTATTGAAGCATTTAACTTATTTGTTTTATAATTATTGGTTTATTAGAAAGGATAATAATATATGAAGTGTTTTTAAATAAATATCGTGGTTTTTAGAGAGTTTGTTTCGCATGGCCTACACACTCACCCGATCTCATCCCATGCAATTTCTACTTATGGGGGTTCATAAAGGATCGTGTCTGTGTGACACAACTACCAACTGACCTAGCCGATCTAAGACATAAGATTTTGGTAGCTGTTGCAACAATTACACCACAAAAACTAAACAAAGTTTGGGAGGAACTGGCATATCAATTTGATATGTGCCGTAAGGAACATGTAAACTTGTACGTATAATTATTTGAGTTGCTCTTTCATTTTATGTATTAATTACTTTCCCTATATAGTATATATAGGGGAAGTATTGTTTTCGTGCGAGAAAATGTCTGTGGGCGCTGTATCTCAAAAACGAACCATACGATTGAGATGAAACTTTAAACTTAAGGTTTTATCGTTAAAAACTGGAACTGAAAAGCTTTTGGTAAACATTCATAGACCGGAAGTGTATGTTTACTCGAGGCGTTTTTTTGTTTTTTCGTGATATTTTTCTAAATATAAAAATTTTTAAAAAACTGTTCAAACAAAAGTTAAAGGGAATACAAAACTGAATAAGTTTTATTCGAACATGTTTTTCATAAAATTCTTAACTTTCGAGAAAAAAAATAAAAATTGAAAATTTTTATATTTTTTGCCAATTTCTAATAAACTATTGGAGTTACATAAAACTTATATAAAAAGTAATTGTAGAGAATTAAAAAGTGCACATATTATTAAGAATAAAATTTTTGCGTAAACCTCATAGTTTTGGAGAAAAATATAGGGAAAGTACTATGATGGCCACATCACCATTTTTATGATTTGAAGTTTTACGTACTAAATATTAAAAAGCGTTAAAACCCCGATATTCATTTAGAAACACCCGGTATATTGAATATTGTTATTTTTACCATTAGCAGAAAAAAGTTTCAGAGGATGTAGGTAGTAACTTGAGGTATTATAAAAGTCCTATATGAAATCTACTCCAAGCTCAATTCATAGGAAATATGTAACATATTGACCATATAAAAGTAAGTTGGCTCATGTAACAAAATAACGTCTGAAACAGATAATAATGAAGATTGACATGCAATGAATGAAATTTATTATTGGATGCAAATATATTTTTTGAAACCTTTCAGTGTTAGATAATAGATTATGAATATTTTATTATTCTATCAATATTTTTTTTTAAATTAGTTGAATAACAATGAAAAAAAAATTAACTAAAACATATAACATGCCTAGATTTTTAGAAATGCAAAACCAGAAATAATCCACAATTTGTTAGGAATAGGCTTTAATGTAAAGTGTATGGTTTTATGGTAGCAGCTGAGATATGTGGATGGTTATTTCATTCAAGATAATTTTTTTATGACTAAAAGTATATAGACAATATTTTATAAGTCACTGTAACTTCATACACAAATAGATTATTAATGAAGCTGTTCATATTATAAATGACAAACAACCTCCAAATCAAGTAAAAGTGAAAATTATTTATTATTTAGGCGAAATAGGAACCAATTCATAAATCAATAAAAGAAGTATAGATGCACTGAGAAGATGAACTGTTCTACGTCATATGTAGAATTTGAGAGTTACAAATTACTCCAAGAGAAAGGTGCGATGCGATTACACATAAATGGTTCAACATTTTAATCCTAGGAAAGCAGTAGAACGTAATGTTCATTTTATAGCCGAAAATAATCTTGATATAAAAGTAACAATGAAAGAGCGCGATAAAAGTTAACGGCCAATTAAATTTGAAACACATGGCGAAACAAATAAAATTATGCATACAATTTAATAGTAAATACGAATTTTATTTTATTAAACTATTTTTATTTCAGTACTAGAATTTTATTATTTTATTAAGATTGATCTCTTTTACCAAAATTAATATCCGTCTGTTTTTTTAATTATTATTTTTTTGATTAATATCTACAATAATAAATAAATTGTCAAATATAAACAAGAGTAATAATTTATGTTTTCAGCACATACATTAGTAAACGTATATATATATATATATATATATATATATATATATATATATATATATATATATATATATGTATTAATTAATTTTTTGTGCTAATGGCGTTGAAAAATTTTCAACGCCATTAGCACAAAAAATTAATTAATACATATGTCAATACACGTCAATATATCAAATATATATATATATATATATATATATATATATATATATATATATATATATATATAATATAGTTTAGCGGAACGGTAATTCATTTCATTAAACGCGTGCTTAATGTATATTTATTAACATGAATGAAAGTTAAACATCCTTCCCTATCTTAAGCGGTTAATGTATGCCATAAATTAATACCTACGTACTATTCTAATTCCGAGATTCTATTTATCGCACGTTTTCAATCGCTTTTTTGCCTTTTTCAATTCAACCGTAGAAAGTTCTTTCTATTTCCATATTGCAACACATTCTCCATTATACAGTTCAATTTTAATAGGATATTGAACCAAGCAGATTATCGGACGGAGGAAGTTTAAATTAAAAACCGTAGAGAATTGAATTTCTGTTAAGTGGAAACTATTAGGGAAAGTTATTCCAATAAAGCAATCTTT
Organism: Ontholestes murinus; assembly: GCA_963969525.1. NCBI lineage: Eukaryota > Metazoa > Arthropoda > Insecta > Coleoptera > Staphylinidae > Ontholestes > Ontholestes murinus. The sequence continues at coordinate 79,830,059 of OZ018387.1, forward strand.
GTATATGTAAATGAAAAATTGTAACGTTATAAGCAATATTATTATTTACAATAGTGAGTTTATAAAAACAACTAAAATAAATATTAGGCAAAACATAATATATTATTGTTATTATTGAGGTCTTTATTTGTTTATTTGTGATATATTTTTTATAACTTTAAAAAGTACAAATAACGTTTTTAGCTGAAAATGATTAGCGAAATTGTGTCAACATTATAGCCAAGAAAAATTAATAAGGTCAATTAAGATGTTATTATAAAAGTGGCATCTATTATCTAAGCGTTACACTAGATTCCAATTAAGATATTAACATGGAGCTTCCATCTATTGTTTAACCTTTGCACTAGTCACCTGTTTGAGTGGATGACCACCGATAAATGATTTATCCACTCAAACAGGATCTAGTGTAACGCTTAAACAATAGACGGCACCATTATGGTAATATGTTGATTGGCAGTTTGCCCGGAGTGTTAAATACTCTAAAGAAGAACCCCGTCTCCATCTGCGCCATGCTGATGAGGTCCAAAATAAATCGAATTCGGTGTGTGGTTTTTGTTGATAGGGAACAATAATTTAGATTAATATGGTGTTGATTCTACAGCGTTTAAATTATTTTTTTCCTGTCAACAACACTCGCAGATTAGTTTTTGATCTATTTTGGATTTTCTCATGGCATATTTTATAACTCCAATCCACAAAACATGATCTAAGGATGTTAAGATGATATCTATTATGTAAAATGTCAAACAAATTTAAAACTACTTCTAAAATATTGTATCAGTTCATTTCAATTATTTTAAAATATTATAGCAAATTATTTTAATCAGTGAGTTCCTTCCATATATACATATTATGCTCACGGGGACGAAAATGATAAATTTAAAACCAAAATTATGGGAAATTAAATGAACGTACAAGAAATCCAAGTAAATTCTACGTGATTCTGCGTTTTTTTTAACTATTTTAGTTTACTACTTTAGATTTTCGTCAACACACTTTGCAAATAAAATTAGTCGTAATTTGGTATTCGAGGATTACAGACAGAACTTATTTAAAAATAAATAAAACACTTTTAACTTTGTTTTACCACAATAGTTATTTATTGACTGTGACTATTGTGGTAAAACAAAGTTAAAAGTGTTTTATTAAATTTTAATCGAAATGTACCACCAAGTAAAAGTTGGCAAAGTTTAGAAAACAAGTCATATAAATATTTATGCAAACCTGGTGTGATACTATCTGCAGACTTAGGAGTTTTCTTTTTATATTGTAAGATTATCTACGACTTATGTATAAAAGGATCTTTACATAAGTATACATAAACTTTTTGATATTACGATCATAGAATAATTCTGTCATAAAATATAATAATTATACCGTAAATAATATATCAACAAAAAGTGTCTTAAAATCACTAGAAAACGTTTGGTAATAAAAAGTATTTCACATGCCGTAATTATTTTGAAAAAGTAACTTTAAAATCATAAAATATAAGCAAAATATAGCAGGAGAAGACCAACGAAAGTTAAAAGTGACGCTTTTTAAACGTTTCTCATCAGATATTGATTTTAATGTATTTATGAGTAGATTCTGTAGATAATATAAACAATTCTATGAAAGAAATAATGGAAAGATGGAAAGACTACTTCGAAGAATTATTAAATAGAAATAAAAGTGAACGCGAACAGGCAGAAGAGCAGGAGACAATAACGAGGAAAGGGGAGAAGATATCTGAAGAGGAACTAGAGAATGAAATAAAGAAAATGAAACTAGGAAATGCACCAGGACATGATGAAATTACAACAGAGATGATTAAATATATGGGAGAAACAGGAAAGATGTTATTAGAATTAATGAATAAGGTAATTGAAGAAAACAAAATACCAAAAGATTGGCAAAAGCCCATAATCATACCTATACATAAAAAAGGAGACAGTAAAGTGTGTGAAAATTATAGAGGAATATCGCCACTGACCACATAAGGAAAAATATACGAATCTATAATGAAAAGGAGGTTAAAAGTTGAAGCAAAAAAAAAACATTAGATGATACACAGAATGATTCAAAGCCGGAAGAAACACAACAGATGCAGTTTTCATAATAAAACAACTCATAGAAAGTTCAATAGAGTTGGATGAAAAAATATACATGTGCTTTATAGACATCAAGAAAGCATTTGATTCTATAACACATATGGATAGTGCTGAATAAGAAAAATATACAAAGAAGCACAATAAATAATATCAAAACTCTATACAAAACAACGAAGAACTAAGTAAGAACAACCAACAGAATATCACAGAGTTTGTCACAAAGCAAGGATTAAGGCATATATATGTATCATGTTAATGGACGGAATAATAAAAAAAATTGTCATACAAAGATGAGGAAAACAACTTGGGGATTCCATCAACTGAAAAAAGTAATAATTGAGCATTTAGCTTTTGCTGATGACCTTATATTAATAGCCAAAAACGAGGAAGATCTGCAATACAATTTAAATGTCTGGAATGAAGAAATCAAAAAATGCGAATTGATAATAAACAAAGAAAAAACAAAAGCAATGATGATGGCTAAAAAAACAACAAAAACGGAAATTAAGAAAATGAGAAAGTTGAACAAGTAAAAACTATAAATATTTAGGAACAGTGATATCTGAAGAAGGAATAATAGAAGAGGAAATAGAAGAAAGAATTAAAGTAAACACGTAACTTTATTTTGCACAAAATAAAACAACAATGAGTAAATAAGAAATGAAAAAAGATACAAAAGTGAGAATAAACAAAGCCATATTTATTCCTACACTAGCTTTCCAATTAGATACATTGGAAATTCCAGTGCCAGACATTAGTGGAGATATCCTTGCAGCTAAATCCCAAAACCATAGAGACCACTATTCACGAAATAATTACCACTCAATCGAGTAACGTATGCAGCCAATTACAAAACTGTTGGAAAGATAATAGATTCGCGAAATGCTAATAATTCGGAATTTACACGTAAACACGCCATTCATCCAGCAAAACCGAAATCCAACTCGGTGGTAAATAGAAACGAAAGGATCACAGTTCCACATTAAAAAGTTCAATGAAGAAATAAAATATTCGGTGAATCTTAATTTCAGACGGGCTTAAAAGAAATTGAAAGGCGAGCTCATTTGCATATATACCGAGCTCATCTTGATACAACGTCTGAAGGCATCATAACGTACTTGAAGAATCTCAGTGTTACAGTCATCAGATGCACAAGACAGGTAGGCATCATTTAAAATCTCAGTCCCATTTAAGAAACTGGAATTTATTGAGAATGCAACAATGTGGCCAAAAGGGATTTCCGTCAGGCGTTTTTAATTCAAGCGACGTCAACGTACAGCAACAAATCCCCGTAAGAAGAAAAAGACAAATAACAGAAAAGAACCAAAAGGGACCACCATTATTGTTTTATATTGATATTCAGTATTAGCGTAACAAATTAGATGAAATGAAAGCTTATATAATTGATAAAACTATAAATGTAATTTCTCTAACTGAACACTGACCTTACCTTCTGAAGCCAATACTCATACAATTAACCACTTTAGTATGGGCTCTTATAATAGGAGGCAGATGAATTAAAATTGTGAATTACTTATAATGATCAGGAAAAGTCTAGAATATTCCAATTTGTGTTTCAGAAATATCAATTGAATTAGTATGAGAAATGTCCGGAATAATATTGCATGTGACAGAGTCAATTATTATTATATTCAAATATAGGCCTCCAAATGGGAATTATTCGGACCTTCTCATTATAATAGGGAACATGTTAGATCGCATTAATTAATATTCACACCCATTATGTGGTGATTTCAATGTGTGTTTTGATAATGATGTCAGAAAAGCATAACAACTATGTAATCTGTTATCTAGCTGTCGTTTACATAAAGTTGTTACTTAGCCTAGAAGGCAGACAAACTGTAGAGATAATATATTTTCATATATATACAATAGCTCAACTAACAATGTTGAATTAGTAAATATAGACGTTTCAGATCATGTAGGGATCAGCATTCCAATTGAGTACATAGAGAAAATCAACAAGAAAATTGTTTATCCTACCACGCAATCGGGTAAAATTGACATTTTTAACATTAAAGATAGTTACGAGTGGATGGACGTAGTTAATAATTCTATAGATATAAATACAGCATGGTCAATTTTAATTAAAAAAATTACCGATCCTCTCAATAATGTATGTCATATATGTGCCACGTTGGCATAAACAACTAAAATATTCTGTCTGTAAAGAGGGACTAAATTACTGAACAAAAGTAAACAGAAGCAGTATTGATGAAGTATAAAACTTGATTAAAACACTAACACCTTCTTCACAATTAATTTTTATTTCGCTAGATGTACATTTCGGGTACTATGCATTCATTATCAATAGCTTATAACTTATTGATGATAATAATTGATGAAGTATATTCATGTGTTTGAGTAGAAGATCTCCTTTAGGCTAAAATATAAAGTTTTTTTTTTCAAATTTTGTATATGCTTTTTGTGATATTTTATTAGAAAGGACTGCAAATATGTAATAAAATAAAATAAAAATACTGAGTTTCCAACTAAAAGTAATATTATTAACCAAAGTGAAATAAATATCAATTGTAATCACTTTGGTAAATTTTCGTAAATGATATTAAATATCAATTGGTTTAAACTCGAATTTAGGGAAATGATAAATAAATAAATAATAGTATATCTAATCCTAAATTTACAATAGACACATTAATGATTTAACCTTCATAATATTGAATTATCCATAACCACTACTAATTTTAAAAAAGAAGAATAGAAAAAAAATTGAATTCTTCTATACCAGGTCTGAAACTTCATATTCAGATTCTGAAGGAGATTGGTTTGAAATTAAAAAAACACATTTTGGCATAGATTTTAACATATCTATGTAAGTGCCTCACATTAAAGAAAAAAATCATACATATTTAAAGATATTAATTGTAAGTACTTAACTAAACTAACAAAAATCCAATACAATAACTCTCGCATGCAGTATGAGAAACGAATATGTGTAGAAAAAAGAAAAGCTAATGAAAAATATTTAATATTTTCATCCAACCCATTATCTTCTGAAATATGATAAAGTTGAAAACACAGTGCAAAGCCAATAACTGTTGAAGTAAATATATCAGCAAGTGACGATATCCTTTTAAATGTCGCTAACAATATTATTGAGCCCCTACATGATTCTGACTTGGACCCTATTCAAATGATGATGCGATTTAACAGTGAAAATAATAATGACTTTACTTTTCAGGAAGTATCTTATGCAAAAGTCCGTGAACTATTTTGAATATGAAATTGAATTTGAATACAAGAAGCCAACTAAAGACTTAAACCGTTGATTTAAATATTGTACAATATTTCAATTAACGCTTGAACATTGATGTAATTATGACAGCAATTGATATTTTAATTAGCCTAATAACATTCCTAATAAATCGATGTTTAAAATGCGTTTTTTGCTTATTGATAATAAATGTATACTCATTTTGAGGAGACCAAAATTAAATCGATAATTATCGTCAAAACTCTATCTTTCAGATTGTCTTAAAATTATTTAAACGATTTAATTTAAACAATTAATAAAATATTTGTAATGTTAAATACTTGGTTTTGTTTCACTATTTAAAAATAGTGAAACAAAAACCAAGTGTTTAAATAACATTGTTATTAACATAAAATGTATCACCACGGGTTAAGTGAGAATTTAATTCATCATAAAATAATGTCATACTCAACGATTCCTAGTTTGGTTTTAGGACCGGCAAATCAACAAATATATCATTCGAAAAATTTTTATATCATATAATTGATGAAAACCGTGAACTTATTATTAGTAATTTACTTGACTTAAGTAAGGCGTTTGATTGTGTTAATCATGATTAAGTTGTATTATCATAATTTTAATCCGACGAGCTACAGAATATCAATATCATATTTGACCAATCGCAAGCAGAACGTTCTCTTCAATGGTAAAATTTCGAGCCAATGTGACTGAACGATTAATCTTAGGGCCATTATTATTATTATGTTCTCTATGGGGATCTCGGAAACTATAAAAGGGGAAAGAAGTGTAAATTTATGAGATTAATAAAATTCCTCTTTCAAAGTTTTCAAAAAAGTCAAGGGTAATTAGATATTTTAAAAAAAATAATAAGTGTCAATTTTTTCAAATAAATATATCTCGGTTATTATAACAGATAGAACAAATTGTAAACTACCAAGTTTTAGATAATTTTACGCAGATTAATAAAAATCAGAAATTTTTTATCGTTATTATTTTCTGAGATATGACGCAAACTTACATTTTTTTAAATGTTACCCTTGACTTTTTTGAAAACTTTCAAAGTGGAATTTTATTCGCCTCATAAATGTACACTTCTTTCCCCATTTAACCGTTTTTTTATCTCTTATAGTTTCCGAGATCCCCATAGAGAACATCTAAAAAATATCACTCTGTATATAAATGACCTCTCATCACAATGTTCAACATCTTCAATGATACTATGTGCAATAGCTAATAGCATCTAGTTGGTGTAGCTCCAACAAAGAAATTAAATAATTTATAAGAGTAGAAAAACGAAATTTTTTAAGTGATATGGAGTTCAACAAGTAACAGCCTCATCAATCCAGTATTTAGAAAAACGTTCTCATTAAAACCAGTCGCTCAAACTAAGTCAAGTAAATTTCTAGGGCTTACTTTAGATTCTTGTTTAAGCTGGCAATGTGTATCTGAAGGTGAGTTCATATCTAATGATGCAGTGAAGAAGAGGACCGACAGATTAGAGTGGAAGAACATTTTTCATAAGTGAACACCGCCTTTCAGCTTGCTGACGAAATTATTTGTATCGTTTTGTTTACTGTTTTATGTATCTCGAATTATTTTTATTAAGCAAGTCTGATGAAGTACAAATAAAAAAATAAATGAATCTCATGGGCTTCAACAGGAAACAAAACTATATACGAATGTACACATAGTACAAAATTTATCTCGGATATCAATTAATATTTATTTTTCACATTTAAATGCTTGTATATTTTATGGTATTATTCTAGGGGGTCACCCTTCAATTATGAGTGATATCTTCCGAATACAGAGACGAGCTATCTATGTATTGGCTGGACTCAAAATGGGGAAGAATGCTAATAAGCTTTTGAATTGTATAATATACTTACAGTTCGACGCATTTTATTTTAGAATGTCATGTATATTAAGAACATCTTTAGTGAATTTAGTCTAAATAAAACCTTTCACAGTCACGAAACCCGCATAAAAAGTAATGTAAGACTACAACATTTGCGCCATTCAAAAAGCAAAATTATCTAGTTAAAAATGCATCCTACTAAACAAATATGTGCTCAGAGATAAAAATCGTTTAATATATTTGAACGACATATCCAATGATGTCAATTAGCGTCTTATAAATTAATAAACAACTGGAACATTGGTATTAGACAACAAACGCAGACTTTTCCAAAATCTTTTAATTCGTAGCGTGTGACATTGGCAAAATTAAACGTTAGAGCCAAATTAGGCAAACTCTGCAGAATAGGTTTTCCTAAGAGGAAGAAGCAGTGTAATATTACAGAAGCGAATAATGAAACATATAAATATAAAAAATATTCATCTGCCTAATGAAGCCACTGTGTGGCGAAAGATTCTGCAGTGTTCAACAATAAATGTAAAACCCTCCCAACTGTGTTTTTTTTTTATTTCAACGTGTTATGGAGTTTCCCATGTATTCTCATCAATCCAATTTAAAAATATATTAAGTGAAAGAAAATATTTAATGTTATTTAGAATGTTAATTAAACACTTGGTTTTGTTTCACTACTTTAAATGTTTCATCTCGCGTTAAGTAAGAATCTAATTCATCGTAAAATATTTAATATATTGTATTGATAAGGATTTTCCCTCGCGAAATTCCATTAGGCATTTAAATATTCAAAAAATGTTTTAATTTTTGAATGGACACATGTATTTTGCATAATAAACCTAATGAAATCACATTTTAAAATATACTGGCCCGGTTGTCAGGTACCGTCATCGTAGCATTATTAAGAACACGGAATTTAGTAAAAGTAGTGAAAGGACTGGAACATTAAAAAAAGATTACGATCCGAGCATAAAAAAAAAAAACAGTAAATTCATTCGATTCATAAATATAACTTACTTCTAAATTGATAGTACTACTCTTTTTTTGGTATCATTAGAAATTTGATTTTAATGATTTTAATGTGTACGTTCGTGTATTTGATAAATCAAGAATTTAACAAGTGAATCAGAAAACTTGGATATATTAAATACTATTATTATATTAAATTATATACAGGGTGTCCCGTTAATGCGGGGAAATGGCTGGACCATAGATTCCTGGGGTCAAAATATGATGATTTAACGCAACTTATCTATATCCAAAAATTTACGGTTAAGCCGGAATTTGGCTTCAAAGTTTCAAAATTTTGTATTTCTTTTGTTTATAACAATTGAACGCTTTATTTGATTTGAATGAAATTTATTATTAATAAGTACCATAATATTATACATCATTTCAGTTATTGTGGAGATTAGTGATTGACAGGAAGTATGAAAAACAGTAGTACCACCACTTAAAAACTAAAATATTTTTTTATTGGTGAATCTAATAAAATCCAAAAAAATCTATTTAAAAGGACATTAGATTTAAAAACTTTTTTGACTCTTACTAGTTTTCGATATGTTGTACGGTTTTTGTACAAAAAATAAAATATGAATATAGTATACTCATTATGCACTCATTAATAAGTAAATAAACTTACTCAAATGAATAAAAATTAAATAATATCAATTAATAAAATAAATCAAAACAACATCTAACACTTTTCAAAAAATTTTCTTTGCAAAATCCTAATACAAGCAAGAAATCTGTTTGTTCCAAATATGAATATTTATGAACTATAATAAAGTTAAAAATTAATTGTTAAAAGACACTAAATAATTATTATTATACATAATTTAAACAAAGGCAGCCACGAAAAACATTTATTTTCTATTCGATGAAATACTAGATTTTGCTTTTACTAGATAAAAAATATATATTTTATTTTTTTGTGAGAAAACCGTAAAAGATATAAAATATTATTAAGAGATGAAAAAGTTTTTAAATTAAATGGTCTTTCAAGCAGTATTTTTTTAGTTTTTATTAGATCCACCAATAAAAAAATATTTTAGTTTTTAAGTAGTGGTACTACTGATTCTTATACTTCTTTTTAACCAATAATAATCATAATAACTGAAATGGTGTATTATATTATGGTAGTTATTAAAAATAAATTTCATTCAAATCAAATAAAGCGTTCAATTGTTATAAACAAAAAAAATAAAAAAATTTTAAACTTTGAAGCCAAATTCCGGCTTAACCGTAAATTTTTGGATATAGATAAGTTGCATTAAATCGTGATATTTTGACCTCAGGAATCTATGGTACAGCCTATGGTACCCTGTATATTGAATTTAATTGTATATATAATGATTTTATAATAACAAACCGGGTGTTGCTAAATGAGTATCAGGGTTTTAACGATTTTTAGTACTTATTACGTAATACTTAAAATCATAATTAATACATGAAATGAAAGAGCAACTCAAAACAGTTCATGCATTCACAAGAGGGCGCTAGTAGCGAAAATGACGAGAGATAAATCTTACAAGATAGTATAATTACAACGAGACAGTCATAAATTGAACATTATTTGTACCATACCACTGCAGAAAGTTTATAGGCCTTTTTTGTTTGAAGAAGCAACTGCAATTGGTACTTTCTGTCTTGATGCTCTACAACTATGGTTATTCTCCTAATTATTAGGAGAAGACGTTTTACGTAATAAATATTGCAAAGAGTTAAAGTTAAAACTCCTATATTCATTTAGAAACACTCAGTATTTTAAAGGCATTTGCATAATTACAGAAAACAACCAAATAAATTAAAAATATAACACTGGTTCTTATTTAAAATAATTTTACCATAAATTAGTTTCTTTTCAAATATAATTTTTATATCAATTTCCCTCTAAATTTTTCCTTACTTAAATCATCAAAAATAAATACATTCGAATTAGAGTTCCTGTGACAATTGTACTATTTATCACACGCAAATTACTTTTGTATAATTCAATATCCATCGTGATATCGTGATATTAGTCAGAAAAAAGTTTTTACGAAGTGATTTATTTTGCAGTTTTAGTAACTCATTATATAGTACTTTTAAAGGATTGATAATTATATATCTATAAAAGTTATACTTCTCAAGCTTCTTTCTTAATAGAACTAATGTTTAATAGGTTTGTTTGAATTAGTACTCTTAGGTTTCTAATATTCTTACATAATAATTTTTCACAGAAATTTTGACAGCATTTGGAAAGGCTATTATTAACAGTTTTGCTTGTTTCAAATTTGATTTTCTTTTTGATTGTCATTCTTTTTCAAAGATGTGTAAGATAATTAGTAAATTAATAAATATTAAGCTAATTCTACCTAATGAGGTGATCTCTGTTGAAATTTTATTGAAAGTATTATCTATGATTTTGCCATGCTTAATAGTCTCTTTTATCTGCATGCCTTCTAATAGGTTTAATTCTAACACTTTATCTGGAAGTGTAATGACCAAATCTTAATGAATTATCAAATTTCAAACATGACAATATAAAACTATAAATAAAAACAATTAATACAACAAGAGTACTAAAACAAACAAACTAATTAATTATATAACTAAATAATTAATAAAGAAGAAATAAAAACACTGAACAAAAACATATTTTAATAGCGATTCGTTTAAAAAAGGATAGTAATGATTTTAGATGCTATAAAATAAAAGCAAGAAGAGAATTGTTTTGAAAAAAGACTATATGCAATACGTATTATACCAAAAGTAATTTTAATTTACCAAATACTTCTGGAGTTTTTAAACTTTTACATAAGAGAGTTACTTTCTTAATTATATTTTTAGTCTATTCACTATTTATTATTTCAGATTATTTTGAATTCCATATTTAACCATAAACATATTTATCTAGAAATAATGGATAATATAGAAGTGATCCAAAATGTACAACAAATTTGGCCAAAAATTTTAAAACATATTAATCATATGCTTTTAAATCTAAATTTTTATTATAATAGAACATTAGACATTATTTGTTGTAAAAAATAGAATCTGATAATTTTGTAGTTCAGGCAGCTGTATTTAATAATCTAGTTTCTGTTATATCGAACTATTTTATTGATTAAATTATGTTTAATAAAAATGAAATTAGATCTTTTTATTTGGATAAATATTTGGAAATATTAATTAATCTAATCGTTTGGTCTTTCTGCTCTGACTTCAATTTATGTTAAATAATTTTGTATTTCCATAAGTATTAAATGTTATTTAAGTGAAGTGATTTGAATCAATCTTATAAAATAACACTGAGTTCATTCCTTACTTAAAATTAATTGAATGAATTAAGTAATTAATGCAAAATTTGTTTAAAATATTTAACGGTTATGTTATTTCTTCAATTTAACATTAAGTTAAAAACTTTAATTTTTTCACGTTTTCGCTTTATTCACTTGCAGCAAATTAAATATTTAAAACATAATAAAGCAATAATATACTACTATTATATTTGTGTAGATACAATTATCAAGAATATTTCAGCAAATTATTATACAAATCTCTTTAAACGCTAAAATACTCTATTATATGTTAGTTTCAATTTTATTTAGTAATAAAGACACATCAATAGAAACTAAACTAATACACTGGTTTTGACCATTTAAATTTTAGTAATAGATTCTTAGTTTAGTGTTTATACCTTGAAAAGCCACCTCTTATGGTCAACATGTCAATAGATTTTTTGAACGCAGTATTTTAATGTTTAAATAAACAAGAGTAAATAACTAATTGATTTTGCTAATTTCAAATTAAAGTAAAATATAAAAAAAAGAAACAATACAACTTACCAAATTATAAACAATTAACACTATATATTAATACAAATATATTTTCAATATGCAGCACTATTTACTTGAATTATTTTCGTAGGTACGCCATTGCAAAAATTTTTGGACTCACCATGTTCTTAGTATTTGAACCGTATATGTGCACGTGCTCCAATGTTTGTGATGAACACTTTTGGAGCGGACGTACATTTGTAGTCTCGGTCCGCGGTGAGTGGCCATACCCTCCTCTTTCTTCGCGGGAGAGAATGATGACCACTACTTCGGTTACGAATCCGAAACGACGCTACCCGCGGCGACAGGAATTCGTCCTTCCGTTTCCTGTTGTCAGACACCTCGTCGATTTAATCAGGTGCCATCTCGCGCAATCTGATAACGCCGCCAGTTTGACCCTGTCGCCGTTTCGATGAGTTGTTTATGTTAATTCTCCGGGGAAAGTCTTGGAATTTTGGTCGTAAAAAATATAACAACTTTAAGCGAGTCTGTTTTTTTTGTCGTGTGCAATTCATGTGACAGTTTCGCAGGTCCCTGACCTATTGGAATAATAGTGCGGACGTTGAATAGAGAGGTGGAGTGTTATTGCCGTTGCGCATTATACGCCTTTTAATGTGACTTAACCAAGAGAAGTAGAACATTCAAATGTTTTCATAAATATTTTCTCGGAATTATTACATTTTTAAATAATAATTTCTTCTAATTAGAAAAAATATTTCGTAAAATCTAAAACAAATGCGTCTTATTAAGACTACAAGAACAAACCACTTTTGAAACAACTACTTCTCTAGCTAATGCTTTGAATGATACAAAAGTAATTTGCGTGTTACAAAATAGCAAGGCTATCAAAGCAACACTAGTTTGAACGTATTTCTTTCTGTTTCAAAAGTGGTTTGTTCTTGTAGTCTTAATAAGACTCATTTGTTGTAGATTTTACGAAATATTTTCGTGTTTTTTTTTAATTATTAGTTAAGGACTTATCTATTTTTATTAATAATTTCTTCAATATTTTATTCGTAACCAGATGTACATTTCGGAAACGAAGTGACCATTATCGTTGATTTGATACTTGGTTTGAGAAAGAATAGTTTGATACTTCAACCAAGTATCAAACCAAAGATAATGGTTACTTTGTGTCCGAAATGTACTTCTTATTTTAAATAGAATAGTGAAGAACGGTTTCTAAATGTTTTAATTAAATTATTATCATCTTCACGTATTTTCCCAAAACCTGATAGTAAGTAAATTTTACGATGAATTAAATTCTCAATTAACCCATGGAGAAACATGTTTATGTTAATTAGAATAATTAATTAAGTAAATTTTGTTTAAGCATCTATGTTATAATAAGTAAACACATATTTAAAATTCGATTCTATTCTAATATTTATAGTGGTAGAAATTCACTTGTCTAATCTCGTATTACGCTAATAGATAAACCATATATTAAATGGTTATTACTATTGTATAATATACACAAGCAATTTTTCCATTGAGACAGTCTTTTAGAATGGAATCAATTAATTTCCATCTGTATTACCATGTCGACGTTTAATGTTATCAAGTTACAGTATCCACTTATATCAATCCCTTAACCGATCTGGGATCCTTCAAGTGCCATCTGGAAAATGTTAATAGGAATGTAGGCGACATAGTCAAATATACCTCAGGAAATTTAAAGTGAATGTTATATAATTTGATTTAAAAATAGAAAATCTTGTGTGACATCCTATATAAATCTTTACGACATGGAAAACATAATTTTTGCACTATATATTTTCCTAAAACCTTTGTCGGTCGGGCGTAATGGAACTTTTAGAATTAAATAAGTAATTGTGGAGGCTTTTAGAATTGCATCAACGCGAGATGGTATTGTAGATTATTAATTAGTAAATTACCAAAAACCTAATATAGCCTTCTTTTTTAAGTTTTTAAGTTTATATTAGAAAAAAAGTGAAAAATGTTCTGAGCGTATTTTCGTTTTCTTTAAACGATGGAATGAATTAGCAGCGATAATGTTATCTAATGGTGGTGACCGTTACTATGTGGTATTTCATTTTCAAATGTAGGATGAAATAAAACACGATTTTCTATGTTTTATACCGTGGTAAAAAACATAGAAAATCGTGTTTTATTTCATCCTACATTTATCTAATTTAGATCATACGCACAAATAGCACCGTATTGTTATTCAATTTGAAGACAATTGGTTTGCACTATAAAGCTGTCTCAAAATAATCTTTTATCTCAGTTTTCAGAGCTTTTGACTTGTTATTAATGATGTGAGCCTACTGGGATTTACTTGGTGGGAACACAACTGATCAATTCTCGCTGCTTCTGGTCGATGGCTTCAATATCATACGTTGTTGATAATAATGGCCCAAATTAAGTTTTCGGCCCAATGAAAGCAACTCATAATACTTACAATTTTTACCTCCATTTTGAAAGTCTGGAACTCACAACTTGCTTTATTACATACAAAACTATCAAATATCTTTTCATTGAAGCATAATGTCACCTTTAATTTGCCATATAGTATGACCCTATGTGGTGTATACATCTGATAGATGGCACACCAAAAATATCTAAAGCAAAGGCTGAAAACTGTTACTTTACCTAATTATGTAATTTATTTAACAAATCATTTAAATATGGTATTTTTTATATATTTTTAAATATGGTCTAATAAAGCCTTTATTTAAAAACAGAGATAAACAACAACTAAGTAATTATCGACCGTATCGAAGCATCGGATATTCTGTTTATCTGAAGTATGAAATCACCAGGTATGAAAGAATATAGAGAACATATACCATCGGTAAATTTATCAAGTAAATATGTTACAAAAAGATTTTCCACGGGAATTGCTAGAGTATTATGAATTTGATTGTTTAGAACCATTAGAACGTCGATAACTTTTACAAATTAATTATTATATATCACTGTAATGAAGTCCTTTACGTTGTATTATTCAATGTCTGTCGAAGTATTAGCCAGAGAAGTAGTTGTTAGTGGAATCAATCACATGAACGGCCTATTAATAGAGAAAATATATTTACTACAGTTATTGAAAGAACATACTGAGGGATTATAGCAACTAAATATGATCAATGATAATAAATTAAATCATCAAAATCACTGAAGAATATCGAATATGCACAATAACGTAC
>OZ018387.1:79845467-79926522 GCA_963969525.1 Ontholestes murinus
GTAAAACTTGTTCCGAAAATTTAAGACAATGGTATAACAGGGACTGCTCATCTTTTCCTTTTGGTGTTCCTATGGTTGGGGGAGAACAACAAAGTCATTTTAATGATTGTTATTTTTGTTTGTGCAAAATTTCAGGGTTTAATAAGAAAAGAAATAGGCGATTACTTATCAAAATTTTCTAACAGCATTGAGACCTATAGCACATGTGCCAGATATTCCTATTCCAACACCACCAACAACATTACAAGAGAGTAGTTCCAGTTCTCATTCCACCTCCAGCACAGAAGATGATTTCAATTTATCCCCGGAATCACAAGATAACAATCCGCGACCTTTGAATCAATCAGAATTAAACGATTTTATACGTGATTTGACTTTTAGGATTAAGATTGAAAGAAGACATACAGCTTTCTATTGGTATAGATATCGTAAGGAAAAATTTAAAATGTATTTCGTAATAGAGGGGGAAGTAGTGTACTCTTGTAATATTCCTAGCTTGATTGATCATTTCGTAATGGAGAGGGGAGTAGTGTACTGTTGTGATATTCCTGGCTTGATTGGTCGCCTAGGAACAGTTTATTAATTATCACAATTATTTTAAAGCGAGATATTTAACAATGAATAAAACGCTTACTATGTTTTTAACCACTATAATTTATTATAATATATAAATATATTACAATTTGTACGACTTAAGTTTCGACTTTTGACGGTCATTATCAAGTGTAATATATTTATATATTATAATAAATTATAGTGGTTAAAAACATAGTAAGCGTTTTATTCATTGTTCATTATGAATTACCACATAGTAACGGTCGCAACCATCATTATGACGAGATATTTAAAATTATAAATATAATTTCGGCCTATATTTAATAATTTAAAATGCATAGCCATTGAATGTCAAATGGTACCACATCCGCAAACAAGGAGAAATTTAATAATATAAATAAACTAATTAACAGAAAACTCATTTAATTACCTTTAAATTAGAACTATATTAACATTAAGTATAATAAAGGTTCAAATAAATTTCCATTTACCGCTCTTGGCAATAACTTAGCCGATAATAAAATTCAACACATTATATAAATATGTAAATCTTCAAATTTTCATCTACCTTAAATTTTAGTGAGAAATGCTTATGAAATTAAGTAAGTAATTTATCATTACAAAATTTAACATTGTTTTCACATACATTTTTAGACAGATATTTAAATGGTATATTAAAGTTTATCGTTTCAAAGTATACTTTTGCCAAAATTGTTTTATGAACTGAAGAAAAAACATTGTTAAGTAGTAAAAATGCATGTGAAATTATTTATGTTGTTATCCGAGTAGGATTTGTGTTTGTTTTAAGGTAAATGTTTGTAATATACATAATAGATTATGTTCACGTGTATTAATTAATGAATTTATGTTAAAATAAATGGGATATTAGGTTAAAAATATATACCAACAAAATATAAAGATAAATCCGTATTATTTTCGCTGACCATTGCAGAAGCATCCAGAATTTCTAAATGAAGGCCATTTTTTATTTAAATTCCTACACATGATTTGCTACCTTGTCTACTGTAACTTGAACCCCAAGACAAAGGAAGAAACGTATAATGCAGCTAAATGATCTTTTTTAACACACCTTTTATTTAAACACAATAGTTTTAAAACAAATTTGGAGTTATCAATAAACATTTGATCAATTTAATTTTGACTTAATAGTAGTAATAATAATAATAATAATAATAATATACATTTATTCCCAACAGACCATACATAACATACATAACATACATTACATAAGTCTTACAGCAGGAATATTCATAGAAAATATAAAAACGAAATATAAAGAGAAAAGTAAGAAATTTAACTGTACAAAATCAATAAAAATAAAAACAAAATGTAAATAAAAGCTAATTAAATCCTATCTGAGAGTAATTATACATTCCAAGGCTTTCGACTTAAATTCTTTAAATGTTGCATAGATATCAACAGTATATTGAATTTGATGATAGGCACGAATCATTTTTACAATAGGTGAATTTGCATAATAATTTGAACGTGGTGTCCCGTATAAAAATGTTAGTGAATGTCTATTATTACATATTGGCACACGATGGTACAATTGATGTGATAAGATAGCCACGTCCAAATAATTATGCACTAATTTATATAGGGTAGTTACATTTACTATGTGGTGTTGATTTGCTACTGAAAGCATACTATATTCCATAAGTAAATTGTTATATGGATAACCCTGATAAGGATATACACCATGATCTCTAAAATATAAATATTTCAGAAATCTTTTTTGTACAGACTCGATATATTTTATACAATGTTGAGTATGAGGACTCCATACAGTAGCACAGTAAAGAAGTTTACTTAGTACTAATGATTTAAACAGTACTATTAATGTTTTTCGGTATTTAAAATCTCTCGTCATTCTTATAATAAATCCAAGTTGTTTATTACATTTAGTGGCTGTGTTCATAACATGAAAATGAAATGTTAATTTTTGGTCAAAGAAAACGCCCAAATCAGTAATACCACTTGTTCGACCAAGAAACCTATTATTGACTGCATAATCAAATGTCACAGGTGAGATGTTTCTCGTGTAGGATACTACAGAACATTTATCTGAATTAAGAGAAAGTTCATTATTTGTACACCATTCACTTAACTTGATTAGGTCAGCTTGCAGAACATTGCAATCATCTTCGCACTGAATAGTTTTTTAGATTTTTATATCATTTGCATATAGTAATATGTTGCAACCAACTACATCTACCACGTCATTCACGAATAGTACAAATAACAAAGGGCCAAGATTTGACCCTTGCGGTACACCACTTTTCGCGATATAACTATTTGATGTATGACCCCTAACAACAACACGCTGTGGACGATCTGTTAAATATGATCTAATAACCTTAATTATATTATGTGGTAGGTCAAATGACTGAAGTTTACTGAATAAAATATCATGTGACATGCGGTCGAAAGCCTTAGATAGGTCAACATAAATTACATCTGTTTGGTATCCTTCGTTCATACTGGAAAATATATGTTGAGTACTGCACATTAAATTTGTTAAAGTAGATCGTTTTGGTACAAATCCGTGTTGTTTGTCTGATATTTTGCATTTTACTGACGCATAGATATAAGTGGCGAGTATACGTTCAAAAACCTTAGAAAAATTGCATAATAATGATATAGGTCTGTAGTTATTAATGTCGGATTTATCACCTTTTTTAAAAACTGGGACTACCTTAACTATTTTCCAATATGAAGGAAAAACACCAGTCCGTAATATAATATTAAATATATGCGTAAGTGGTTTAGCCAAAATAATAGCAGTATCTTTCACAAAAAATTCCGGAATATTATCTGCTCCCATTGTTAATTTTGCCTTGGATCTTCGTAATTCCTTAAGCACCATCTCTTCGCTTATTTTCAAGTTGCCTAAAACATCGAATAGGGCGTCATCTGATCGATTTGATGACATGCTGTAATTGGCATTAAAATGGTCGGCAAAAGCTTGAGTTATTTGAGGATCTTGATCGAGGGATTTTCCATGCCACGTCATCATTGATGGTATTTGGCCTTGTTTTCTCCTACTATTGAAAAAATTCCAGAATTGAGTAGGGTCAGAGGCTATGTTCAATTCTGATGATTCAATGTACTTATTATAGGCACGATCAATTTTTCTTTTTACATTAATCTCGGCTTCTTTAAGTCTAGTTTTTGATCGCTGGCACTTTAAACGACGGTGTATCTTCAAACGTCTATTCTTCTGGATATCGGTTTTGCTTACTGAGCTTTATTTTTGGAATACTTCTACCCATAGCCTCATAAATATTATCATATAAAATCTTACAAGCTTCTTCAGTTCTATTTATTTGATATAAATTATCCCAATTAATGTCGCAAAGGTCTTGGTAAAGTAATCGAAGATCAGCATTACGAAAATTATATTTGAAGTTGTTTTCCGGAGGGACGAAGTTAGAAAATCTATTGCCAACCCAATTAATGACTATCTCCAACGGCGGATGGTATATATCAACATTGATAAGGGAGTTGACACTTCTTGTTACACCAATTTTAAGCTTGTCACTGGCAATAACTAAGTTCAAAATTCTATCAATGTTATTACTTATTTTGTTGCACTGTTTTAAATCAAATGAGTCAAGAAAACTTTTGAGTGATATTATTGTAGGCGCTGTCGTGGTAGGGTACTGCAAACTCATTTTGTATTCAGGTATATTAAAATCGCCTAATAGAATTAAATGATTGGTTGATACCAATTCACACCAATAAAATCCAGTAATGTATAATAATCGTCGCGTGGTGTACAAGGAGGTATATATACACATACAATATATAAGAGACGTTTCTCAAGATTTAGACGACAAGCAACTAAGTCAATTGATTGCACTGGTGAAACTAATTTTAAATAGATAATAGTTATTTATCTGTTAGTGCTAGTAATGCGGCTCCCCCTTTTCGCTGTTTTCTGTCGGACCGTATAATATTGTAGTTTAATGGAAATATTTCGCAATCATCAATAGTTGAATCTAACCAAGTTTCGGTAAATGCAACAATATAATGTGATTCAGTGTTTAAATTATTATATAATGATGTTGTCTTAGGTTTTAAGCCTCTAACATTCTGATAATATATATTTAAATTTAAATTATTTACTGTTTGTTGGGAACAATCTAGTTTTCCGATATAGAAATAATAGTTGGAACGTTTCTGATATATTTAATGGTAAGATTAGATTCACCAACGTTAGTTCTACGTTTCAACTCATCTCGTAAAGAATGTAAATAATGGCGTTGTTGCGGAGTTTCATCGGACTTTACCTTTATATCCTTAAATTTATTTCCATTGCGTAATATATATTTACAGTCATCAGTGTTGGAAAATGTCGCTTTAATAGGCCGCGGTCTGTTACTAAGTTTGCCTAATCTCAGGATATTTTTTATTCTCGTTTCAGGTAAAATTTGTGATAGTTTATTACACACTGTATTTAGATCTGATTCATTTGGATTGGCACTAGTACATTCAGGAATATTAAATATGATTAAATTATTTTCACGTGATCTCCGCTCTTCAATTTCTCTCACTAACAGTTTCAACGCTGGAGTTAGTATCTGATTTGTGAGATTCCAGTTTAAGAATTCTCTCATTTAGCAGACCTATTTTACTATGTAACGATTCATTTTCTTTTTTAATCATCTGCATCTCAAGTAATATAGTTTCAATATTATTTATTACATTTGCTTGAGCCTGAGTCTGTTTAGATAACTCGGAAACGGTTTCCTTTAATTCGCGAACAATTATAAATATATTTTCTAAAGTAATCGCAGAGTTTGCAGAAGTTGTTTCACAAACATGTTTTTGTAAACATGAAGGATGCATTATTTTGTGGCATTTCTTACATTCACTACCTTGCTCCACGGTGAGTCCACAACTACCCGCGCATAATGATTGTTGAGAAGGCATGATGATCAATAATAATCATTAAGAAATAATCAACAAGGTTACAAAACATGCACCCAGGGGCCGTTCAGGGTGACTAACAAACACAAGCACAGGTAGGCCACGGAAGGGAAACAGAGTAATACAAAGGAAAGTTGTAAATTTCCGCTATAAAATAAGAATATAATTCGTAAATAAACAAATAATCAATATACAATTAAATAATTAATTCAATTTGCCTGACAGCAATGTGATGGAATTAAAAGAATTAAATAAAAAACAGTCAAATAATGCGGGGCGGCACGGCGAATAAAAAATGATAGATTAGAAATCAAAAATGAATAAATTTGCAAGGTAAATATAAATTGTAAAATTTAAAACACGAATTATAAGAGAATTATACGTCGATAACTGTAGTTATTAATATCATTAAATTCGTTATAATTAGGTGCATACAATGATACTCATCTTAATATTATGTTGATTAATAAACCGCATCAATTAACACTATAAACAGAGCACAAGGAAACAACGTTGTTCACTCACTCACTATGAGTCACATTTTGGTTACAATATGCATTAATTTTTTTTAATATATTAAACTTTGTATAAATTTTTGTTGGTTCTTTTGTTCAGGTAAAATAAAAAAAACGATTTATTTTAACTCCAACTGACCAGGATTCCGAATTAGTTACTACATGTGTATAATTTTCTGGAACTAATAGCTTCATTGATGTATAATCATCAGGTCTATGGGAAGTCAGACGTTCGAATTTGGCTTGTTGAAGATTAATGGATCCAAGATATGATTGTATAGATTCTATATTAACATTAAGATGTGATCTACTTAAGTAAAAATATTTGTGTATTTTTGCCCTTTTAAAACCGATTACCTTTTTTGAAATCCCATTATCATCATTATAATCGATCGTCGATGAGACGGAGCTGCTTCAGCGACATTTTTCCATGTTGACCTTCTCAACAAAACGCTGTTGACTTGCACTATTTCGATTATATCGAATATTTTATATTCTTGTTTTGATATTGTTCCAACGAAATGATTATCTTTTCTTGATCCTTATTGTTTTTTTTTTTATTTGATCCACTTATGTATTTTTTAACTCCAATTCCTTTTTTAATTAATCTATGGACTAAAATAAATAAAAACACTGTTATTTCTTACTTCAATTACATATTTCTTTGTAACGTTAAATGTACATTTCGAGACACAACGTGTACATTATCACTAATAAGGTCTTGTGTTTTTATATGTTGCGATTAATCACTTCACGTCAACTCAAATACTATATTCAAAATAAATTAATTGTTTTATTTATTTTGAATTATTAAAATGTATCTCGAAGTGAAAGCCTCCACAATTACTTTTTTTATCTATTAATTTATTAAACCATAAGCTATAGGTGAGGGTTATCCTCTTTCGATTTTTCACATAATTAACCTTCAACCAGATTAATTAATTAAATTCTTTATTAATAATTATATGAATTAATTCTTGCTTATTAAACTTGTTTCATTCGTTAAATAAGGATTCGCTAACGTCTTTTTTTAAATGAGAAGTAGATGTTCGATTTCGCAAGAAAGCTATACTGCTTTCAACTCAGATTAAACAATCAGTTTTTTTAAGTCTTCCACGTTACCGTTAACAAGTGTACACTCATTAATACATGATTTCAATAAGACATTGACCAGAAGCAGATGTGAATGAATAACCAAATTCCTAACAAGGTAAAGAACAAAATTTCGCAACATCACAACCTAAGAATATATTCCATGATCTTGGTTCTAGTAACCATGGTTTGTATCGGCTTATGCAGCTCAAGTGTCCTTACAAAAAGAGCGATTTAAGTCTATTTGAACTAGTTAAACTCGATATGCTTAATTTAATAATTATATTTATTTTAAAACTCTAAATGTTTCTTATTAAAGGGACTAAAAGAGAACAATAAATTTGGAGCCTATCCCCACTTTCTTACAATTAGCGTTAGGAAATATTATGAAACCACTATTTTATAAGAATGTTCTTGGATCATACTAAGCAAGAATGTTCATCACTGCAACATGTGCGTAAGTATCAAACCACTTTATATTGAAGATATAAATATTTCTGTGTATTACATAATTTCTTATTTAATTATAAATAACTAATAATTGTTGACTGCGATATGATACAAGACACTATTACGATTTTATTACCATAAATAACTCCTGGCGTAATACGTAATTTTCATTTTTATTTAATATATAAATAATGCCTCCAATATACGCCTAATTATATAGTTAAAATAAAGAAACGAAAAATTATGATTCCGCATTGCCTTCATCCTTCCGTTTTCTATTATATGAAATTTTCTTGCATTTCCTAGAACGTGCGCATTTTCTGTCCTCAAATCCAAACCATTAGTTCCTTTTAACATTTTCGCAATCGCTCGAAATATTGCAAAACAATTTTCGTAAAACGAACTCATTGTTTATGGCACGAGGAATGCAAATAATAGTACAGGTTAATTAGACACTTGAAGGGAAGTGTTTGTTTCTAAATAGCCGCCAACTTTCACGTCCAGTGGAATTCGTGCTACGAATAAGGACATTTTACTGGATGACATTTATTATCTTTTTAATAAGAATTCAGCATACTTTCTCTTAAGTTGGAATAATGTTAATTGAAGATTTACTTTTTTGTTTTTTTATAATGAATTGGACTGTATATTTATGAATAATTGGTATAATCATTTACGATAGCTCCCATTTGTCAATCGTTTTGTTTACACACAAAAATAATAACGCTTTGTTAAATTAAGCTCTACATCAGAGATGCACAGACTTATTAAGACTAGGGGCCACTCGGGCAAATCATGAACTGATGGCGGGCCGCCAGAAGTGTAGGTAATTAAAGACAATAAATAATTGATAATAATGTATTAAAATTAAAAAGGAATTTATTAATTTGAAGCGTGGCACTGCATAGTGCTTACAATCTTTTTTATATTTGGCTCAAATTTACTTGTAGCAACACGTAAAACTGCTTCCAAACTTTCATTTGCAAGGCGGTTTCTATTTTTGGTTTTATTATTATTAAGTATTGAAAAAGTTTGTTCACATATATAGGTAGAACCAAATAAGCTGGCACATTTCAGAGCGTTTATGCGCAACTCTTTGTACATATTTTTATCAATGCAGCGGTAAAAGTTCAGCAAGTCTCCTTCGTTGAATTTGTTGCGTAAATCTTCGTCGTTTTGAATGTCGATAATTTCTAACTGCATTGACTCTGGCGCATTTTCAACTGAAATCGTGAAAGGATTGCTGAATATGTCCAACAGAGGTTTCACTTTTTTAAACTCCGAAAATCTGTCTTGAAAAGATTGAATCAAAATATCTAGCTTTTCTACATAACTGAAATTAATCGCAGTTTTGTTGAATTTTTCAGCCATTTTCTTATAATTCGGAAAATGATTGTAATTTCCAGAATTCAATTGCGATCTGAAAAGTGTCAGCTTGCATTGAAAGGATGATACATGAGCGTAGAGCTGGGATATCAGTTGATTTTTGCCTTGAAGCCGTGTGTTCAAGACATTCAAATGATTTGTAATGTCAACTAAAAAAGCCAAATCACACAACCAATCAGGATTTTTAAGTTCCGGGACATCCCTTTGCTTTTCCGCCAGAAATATTCCAATTTCTTCTATTAAATTTAGAAATCGTTCCAGTGTCAATCCACGACTTAGGCACCTTACTTCTGTATAATACAGTAAATCTCCATATTCGCTTTCGATGTCATCAAGGAATTGTTTGAATTGCCTGTGATTGAGTCCTCGTGATTTTATGAAATTTACAGTCGAAACTACCACTTTCATGACATTTTGAAATTCAATTTGTTTAGCACAGAGGGCTTCTTGGTGTATAATGCAGTGAAACTGCATGAGATCTTCAGCCTTTATGTTTTTTTCTTGCAGATGCTTTTTCAGCAAAGTAACTAGCCCGGAATTGACACCAATCATCGAAGGAGCACCGTCAGTCGCAACTCCCGATAATTTTGATAAGTCCAAATCAGTTTTTGAACGCTCATCCAAAAGTACATTGAGTATATCAACTCCTTTGGTTTGACCTTTCAATGAACACATTCCTAATAACTCTTCTACGACTTCAAAATCTTGAGTAACACCTCGTATGAATATTAGAAGTTGAGCTGTGGAACTAATATCAGTGGATTCGTCGAGTGCTAATGAAAAAAATTCAATGATCTTAGTTTTTTCAGTTAATTGTTCCGCAATATTACCTGACAAAGACATAATTCGTCTTTGGATGGTCATACGATTCAGTTGAATTTTCTCAAACTTTTTTGCTGCTTCTGGACACATTTTCTTAGCGGCAATTTCTATGCATTCTTTTACAAAATCCCCATCATTGAAGGGGCGACTTCGCTTTGCTATCATTCGAGAAATTTCATAACTAACTTCTGTAGCTGTTTCTGAATCTTCAATGGGTTTTCTAAACATAGCTTGCTGACCCGTAAGCTCCCGTTTTAAAGACAACATTTTTTGCTTTCTTAATTCGCCTGTAAACTTGGTAAAAGAAGGATTCTGCGTTTCATAGTGCCTTTTTACATTATATTCCTTTGCAATTGCAACAGAATTCTTGCAAATTAAACAAACGACTTTGTTATGCGACCATACAAAAAAGTATTTCTCAGTCCAAATTTCTTGAAATTGCCGATTTTCATCTTTAACCTTACGTTTTTTACTAGGTCCTGGCTTGTCCATGTTGCGTTCTAATCCTGGCTAGGATTAACACAGCACCTAAAAACAATTACAGTACCTACTTAAATTACCCATCCTTTTGAAATTATATTATCAAAAATAATTGATTAAATAGGTAGGGAAACACTTATTAATAATAGAGTTTTACTTACGATTTCACAACACGATTATACACGGCACTTGACGGTTAACACTGCAACAGGAAATCTACGTTGAATGTGGATCAAAATATATGACACCGGCTAGTGGAGTACAACTATTGCCTTCCAAAACCTCTATTAAACTCACAGAACACTAATACACCTAGCGGCGATTAAACGTGGCTTTTATACCGCGCGTATAGAGTCGAAAACTGTCTGGAGAAATCTCGAAACCGACTCTGGAAGCTTCGAGTCGTCATCGCGCCGCCGGCCGCCGCGCTTCTTCAAGCAAACGAATTTAACCGAGATCAGCACGAACATTACCGACCGCTGTTACCGACGACGCACGTACGGCGCACCGTAATAGCGCGCGCGCGAGATTCAAATTACTTTTCGAACATATTTTTTTTTGGTTTTATTCTGGAATAGAATTCAATATTTTTAGAATGTACGAGAGTATTATTTTTGCTGTCGGCGGGCCACCGGTATTCGACCGGCGGGCCGCATGCGGCCCGCGGGCCGCGGTCTGTGCATCCATGCTCTACATATTCATCCAAATAATAGTACATTACTTATTATTTTTTTACACATTTTGTGTAATCACGCAAGTAAATAAAACATATTTTAGTAACTGGGAACATTACCGTTGCTTCATTAATTAACCTTCACTTCTTATTATATTGTGTAAATCTATAAAATAAATTACATTCATCATTATTTTTAAAATTAGATGCCCAAAATTATGAATTTCTTGTATATGTTTGAAAGGTATTCTATTGGTATACTATTAAGAAAGTAATACCTAGACTAGTCAAGTAGGCTTCCGTTTTAATAATACTCACTCTAAGTGCATGCCTTTTCGTGTTCACAAATTAAGTGTTGCACACAACAATGAAAGTATAAAAATGAATACAGTTATTGTAGTAAATAGATCACTACAACTCGTTGTTTTGTTGTTATTTAAGTTGGTATAGTTCTTTTAGGCATTTTATTGTTTTTGCATTTATTTCGATAAATCATAAATAATTAAAGCTGAATCGCAACTAATTGACTATATCTCGCTTTAGGTTGAGAAATTTTTATTAATTATGCACCAATTTATAACTGGATACTAAATTAAGTTCAGTTAAATTTGGACTTTTTGATGATTTCCTACTTTTATAACATTTTGACATCTAATTACTTTATGTGTCAAGAAATTATATGGTCCCATCTTCACCTTAAGTTTATATTTTTCTCTTCACTATGATGTATTGTATTAATTTGTCTTTTTATAGTTAGTTGATCTGTAGTGAAATACAGAAAAAATCATATAGATTATGGAATTTAGGCAATGCCCAACTTAAGATATAATTATAATATTTACTTCGGAAAATATTAACTTTCAGAGACCACATATACAGACCCAATATGATGAATACAAAATGGAAAAAATCAGAAATAACGAAAGTGTAAAATAGAATTAAACACGCACTAGAATTTTCCAAGAATATCCAGCAAAATGGGAAGTCCTTTTTTTAAATACGATTTTATAAAACCTTTTTTTTAGAGAACAGTTAGAAGGGGAATAATCTGATAACCGCACTCGCTTGCTAGTCATCGTAGACGATAGACGTGTGCTACAGAGCTCTTATTGTGAAAACTTGATTTTGTGCCATACACACCAACCATGACACTATCTTAGGATGGAGTTATCCACGGACTCCGAAGAGGAGTTCAAAACACCAAAAAAAAAGGAGAAGAGGCCGCCCAAAAAGAAGAGAAACCGACTTCTCGGAAATGTCGTCCACACACGAGGTAACACAAAAACCAAAACGCGCACACACTAAACAATCCACTAAACCAGCATCTACTTCGAACACATCAACAAATACAACCACCACCACAACCACACAAAATACCTCCAACAAACAACCACAATAAAAACACACTTTTTATTGTAATACCGCGCAAGAACTAACAAGACTACAAATGGCTCAAATTTGGTACAGCCATAAATATGATAACCAAGCTCTAATCATAAAAACCAAAGTAGGGTTCATTATAAAATCAAATTTAGAAAAGCAGTATATTATAAACAACCTAAACACACTCAAAACCGAGAAGGTCATTGCTAAATTCACCGAGGCGGCCGCGACACCGACTGCGCAGAGAGAAAAACGCACGCCCGATGCCTCGTACTGTTGTATTATAAAAAGCGTGGAATTAGAAATAAATGACGATACAATAAGCAACGCCTTAAACGAAAAAGGATTCACCCATCGTTACTGTAAACGCATTACAGCAAAAGCCACAAATTTAAAAACGCACATGATACGGGTAATCACCGCATCTCATGAATCATACACCCAACTATTACATCAGAAATTTATGTACATGTGCAAGATCTACCCCGTCGTAGAAAGCCATGCCCCAGAACCAATTACAGTCCCATGTAACAAGTGCAACAAATTTACACACAAAACTATTCCATTCCACCTCAACCTGCACCACCACACTCGCGGAAAGATGGCGCGCGTGCAACGAAGAGGGCCACGCAGCGTGGTCCATAAAATGTAGGAACCGCCCAACCAAGCCCATCGAAGGAATACCCAATATTAAAATCCACAGTACTAACCAAAAAACAACAGCCATGGACAAATCATTTATTAAACACAGCCGCGTTCTCAAACCATTTTCACTCCATGACTTTATTGTAGATACTTACGCGACTGAAATAAATTCACCTAAAGCAATAGACAGACAGGAACTACTAAAAAAACTAAAAAATAGGTTCATAGAATCATATCAAATAGATACGCACGCTTCATTTTCTCACAATCGAATGTTCATCGTCATGTTCGACTTAAAGTTCCCCGACATAATCCCATACGTTTCCCCTAAATATGGAGTCTACATTACATCAACTACTGTTACCAATGGCTAATGTACGATTCCTCTATACCAACATTAATTCAATCCGCAATAAATCCCATCTAGTATCCCATTACCTTTCCAACAATCCTATACATGTTAACCTTCTCGTTGAAACTAAGGATCCTTTCAATTTTAATAATTGGAAGGCAATCCAAATACCGTCATCTACTTCCAATGAGTACCAACTTCCATATTTTTTGGCAAAGCAAATCCTCCATACATAAATAATCCCCTAAACGAGTGTCTCCATTTTACCCTCTCCTTACCTCATTTTATACTTCACGTTTTCCTTGTCCATATTTACCCTCATTCTTCCATCGATGATACAATCCTTACCAAAGCCTCACTTTATGATCAATCCCTTATTATAGGTGACGTTAACATCAATAAACCTAAATCCCGCCAAATAGCCACATTCATTTCCAATTCCAATTTTGTCCGTATTCCTACACCACCAACCTTTATAATGAACGAAAATCAATCCTCAACCCCCGACATAATCCTCGCTACATCCAACATCCGGCATTTAATACACTCAGTAACTCTCATCCCAGACCTTTGTTCCGATTACTTATCGATACAATTTGACCTTAATATCCAAACCCAATCAACTCCTCTCCCTCCCGAATATATTTACCATTACCAGGATTGCAACATCGATGGAGTTGCAAACGACATGTCTAGGCAATTTAATCATTCTACCAATATCAGCCCACTTGTAATATCTCAATTTAATTCCGCCTTAACTGATTCCTTTATGTTCCACACTGCTAAAATTCAAAAACAATACTACAAGTACCCACTTCCTAAATGTATCCTTCGACTTAAATTCAAACGACAGCTTTACAGAAACATTAAAATCAACGACGACAGAACGCTTAAAGAAAAATTTAACAAACTGAACCAAGACATAAAGACGCTTATTTTTGAATATAAAAGAGACAAATGGACTGAAACTTGCAAACAAATTAATGCCATGCAAGGTAAGACTTACTGGACACAAATAAAGCGACTGACAAAATATAAAAAATCTGACAACATAACCAGCATTGTAGACCCATCCGACAATTCGACAGTTAGTGACGATAACCTAATTTCAGAGGCATTTGCCACACATTTTCAAAATACATTAAAAAAAAAACAATTAATGACGACTTTGACAATAATTTTCAGGACGCTGTAAATGACTAGTACAATACATTCAACTTCCAACCCTCTCCACCCCCAATTGATAATATTATAAGTGAAACAGACTACTATCGACTGTTGCATTCTGGTAAAAATACCTCCCCTGGCCACGGCAGTATTCCTCGATCTATCCTTAAAAAATTACCCAAACATATCCACCAATTTATCCTTAAAATCCTTAACTATTGCTACCAACACCAATACTTTTCCAGCGAATGGAAGCAAGGTATAATCATTTGCATCCCTAAACCCGACAACGACCCCTCCTTTATCACAAGCTACCGCCCAATTACCCTTCTTCCTGTAATAGGCAAACTATTTGAATCCATCCTAAAAGAAAAAATTCTAGAATGCTCTAATGCATCCATTCTCGACTACCAATTTGGTTTCATCTCTCCAAAATCCACTACACTCCCCCTTACTATCCTAACCTCCAATCTCCAAACAAAGCACCTCGAAGGCTACATGTCCGCTGTGGTTTTTCTTGATATTAAAAAGGCGTTTGACTCGGTGTGGCATGAATTCCTTAGCAATAGATCCTGCCAAATAAAAATCCGACAATCACTCTACAGACCATTCCCCCTACAACAAGGTGTACCTCAAGGATCCTAACTCTCCCCTATTCTCTACAACCTTTACTGCCACGACATATTCCACCCCGACCCAATATACTTCGATATCCTCTTTTATTTGCGGACGACACCGCATTAGTTGCACATGCTCCTACCCTCTCCACTGCCCTAAACTCCCTACAAAGCGTTTTAAACTCCCTCAAAAACTGGTTCCTAAAATGGCGAATCCAAATAAACCCTACAAAATCAAAACTCAATTACTCCATCCTCTCCCAAAATTAAAATCCATCAAACCGAAATCCCACCCTCTCACACCTGCAAATACCTAGGAATCCTATTCGACCACAAACTATCCTTCAAACAACATGCCCTATCCGTCAAAGCCAAAGTCAAAACCAGGGCCCGGCATTTCCGAGCTTTGACTTACAGAAACCAAGGCATTACCACTAAAACTGCTGTCAGCATTTATAAATCGATTTGTCGGCCCTTGTTAGACTATGGCTCAATCCGTCTTACCTAATGTCGTCCTTCTACCCTACATCATATCCAAGTCGCCGAAAGATCCGCACTCCGAACCCTTACCAAAATCAGACATCCAAATAATCATCTTCATAACCCGTCCAAAATAACCTATTCTACGAATCCACCCAAAAAATTCCTATCACCCAACGTACATTAGCCATCAGCACAAAATTTGCTACTAAACCTTCCAACCTAACCCTCCTTGACAAATTTTGTATTCCCCGCAATCCCAATATCCCCTCAAAATAAAAACACCCCACAAACACTCTTCATCAATTCATTAGATCGCATCATCCGGACAGTTAAATTCAACTAGCTTCAATTTTTATATATTTTTTAAATTTCTTTATGACAGGGCAGAAAGACTTACGGTCGATAGCCCAGACAGTGATAGACTAACACTTATCATAATGTATATATATATTTTTGTAAATAATGTTACTGTAATAAAGATGTTGTATATATATATATCTGATAACCGCGAAATTAAATATTATCAAAGATGCTTAAGAATCTTCAAGTAGTAAAATAATGACGCCAGAAGAAAATTAATGAGGGTAATATGAAGACAAAAAATAAACGTCTTTTAGCAGATTAATAAGTATTATTCATTTCCAGTGTTACATTTTAGGAACATTTTATTAAAAGCTCTCTTATAAAATTACCTGCATTAATAGTCCAAAAACTAGGATCATCCTTAAAAGAGATCCAACTAGAAGTTAACCAAACCGACAATATCTAGAAGTTCCTTGAGTTGAATAAGGAAGGGATCTTCTAGTGAGATATTGTAGCTGCAGACGGCGATTCTTAACATAAGAACTTTATATAATCCTGCCAAGTATAAGTAATTATACATATTATCCTCAATTAGGATTAATTAAAAAATTATTAAATTAATGATGTAAAGTATACATAAATAAATAAATAAATGAATTTATTTAGAATAAATGAAAGAATAAAATTAGGTATGTTCAAATATTATTAGCAATTAGTAGTAGCAAAAATTTTAAGTATTAAATGATCTGGTAAACTAAAAGTTGCATAGTTTAAGGTCGAAAACCGATTTAATATACATATCAGATCACATAAACGCTATAACTATGCCTATGTTTCTCAATTTCTCTGAGATAATCTTAATTTTGCATTGAAGTATCATATTGTTAAGATGAAGATATTATTTAGAAGAAGAATTAGTAATTGCAATAAGGTACTAGGTGTAAAATAATATCACAAAAAGCTAGCTTATGTTTACAATCTCCTGTAAAGTTGTGTCACCATTAAGAAAAGGGTAAAAGCACTCTTCAATATTATTTCGCATATAAAAATGTCGAAGGAATATAAGTGATGCTAATATGATTTAACTAGATCGTGTATATAAAGGCATTTCCAAAAGGAATTAATTGTTGCGTTGTAATATTATGATTAATTATCTTTAGATTAAGCCTGGTGTTCCATGTAGACATTGCGTGCTGTGAAAATGACAAAATCGTTGGCTGTATTTTATACAGTGTCAGAACGCGTAATAGCCAACTGTGAGGCACCGAATCAAACGCTTTTTTATAGTCAATAAATGCTGCATACATGTTTCTGATCTCATGACGAGCTGTTCCTTGCAGCCCTGTGCTCCTCTGCGGCAGCTTTTTTGCTGTTCGGTAATAATATTGTACTTCTCGCAGTGGCTGTAAATTTGATCAGTAATAAGGCGTGAAAATATTTTATAGATTGTGGTAAAGCATGTCATTGGCCTGTATTTTGATGGATCCTGTGCGTCTGATGTTTTTGGAATCAGATACGTTATTCCTTGGGTAAAGAACAGAGGCATCTCCTCCGGGTGTAGTATGAAATTTTCAAAATGTTTGGCTATGTATTTATGCGTGCATGTAAGATGTTTGTAGTAGTTGTTATGTATCATGTCTACACCTGGCGCTTTCCAATTATGTATATCTTTTGCAACGTCTGTAACCTGTTGGGTTATTATGGTTTGGAATTCCATTGGGTGTATGTGCTGTGTGGCATCAGTAATCTCTTTCGCTCACGGTGCATTCCTATTGTGCTGCATGCTTGTTTCCCACAGCGAGGACCAATATTTCTTCCGTTGTGTTGTCCCTCTTGCTCACAGGAGAAAATCACTTACAGCAGGTTGTACCATTTGTTGGTGATGATTTGGTACTTGTTGTTGTCTTGTGGTAGCCAAACCCGGGCCGGCGCCACTTGCTTCACCGGTTACGTATTAAGTCTTCTATCGCCTTAGACTGTTTTTCGAATTTTGGTGTGAGGCAGTTCGTCGCCAGGGGTACATGGATTTGTCCCAAGATGGTATTGGGCCCGTAGCATAGGGGGGCTCTGAGTGTTACAATCAGGCCCCCGACTTAAGCTTCCTTCGCTATATTAATTTGGTGGTCCTGCTCCACGGTTAATTTACCCATACGGCCCGACTAAAATGAGTGTGTGTGAAAATGCTACCCAGTATTGTGTCTTGCATAATCTTTGCTTGTTCTAGCTGTTTAATCTTTAATCCCCAGGATAGTTGTGGCAAAGTTGTTGTCATCGCACCAGGTCCCCCGAGCGCCAATTATGATAGGATAGACTTGGACTCTTGTATCTGGGTGCAGATGTTGGACAGCTGTAATAACTTGCTCGTTGTTGTAGACTAATTGCTTATTCATCCAGCTAATGTGCAGGGTTCTGGAACCCTCCCAATGAATGTCGACATCTAAGATAACCGTTGTATTGCCTTTTGATAAACCAAGAGGGTCATCCCGTTTATAAATATTGTAAGCACCGTCGAATTCAGTCTGACAAGATCCTTGACGTTTATGTTGTCCGGGCCTCTTGCATGACTTTCGCAGCTAGCGATGGCCTGCTCCACTTCGCTACGTAAAATTGGTTTATAATGGTTTATCTCTGTAGTATCATTGTTTACTATGGTGTAATCTGGGTGTGAATCAATACTTAGGATTTCCTCAAAGTGGTTTTGGACGTCGTTTATAGGTGGAAATATGTCGTCGGCAAGGAGGTCTTCGCCGTCAATGATTTTGTTTGCCAGCATTGTTTTGTTCTTACTGTAAAGGCATTTTTTATACAGCATTTCATGGAGAATTTAATTTGTGAGTGTATATTGATGTGTCGACTGCTGAGCTTATCTCGGCCAACAAAAGTCTTATTCTACATCTTAAACTCCTCTATAAACTAATTCGATATCACAAGATCGGTTTTGCACTGTTTCAATTTGTTTATAGCAGTTTCTATTGTACATAAATTAAGTATTTAAGTGTTTAATGAGATGGCGTTTCCTTTATCGACCGGCAAGACAATGGTGTTTTTGGAAAACTTTAAACAGAACAAAAATATTATTAACTTATAATGAAAAACACGATCGTTTTGAGTTTAGCTTTATTTTGTAGATACTGCTACAATTGTTTCACCACACAGTGGCTCCATCAGGCAGATGAATAATGATTTTAAATTTATCGAGACTTAAATACTACATAACACTATGAATATGGTGGGGGTATTGCAGGTACAAAAATTATAAATTGAGTAATGGTGAATTGTTGAGCTCCGTTTGTTCATTTAGTAGAATATGGCGTTTATTAAATTTGTTTATTTCTAATTGTTCTAGTAGGTTTAATTTTCTTTCTTTCTGGCACGTGTGTAATATTTTGAAATCCGGATAAAATTGATGTTGTTCATCTAGAAGGTGGTTCGCGTATGTTGATGTTGTTTTCTCTAATGTGAAACTTTTCTTATGTCCACGGATTCGGTCCTCGAAGATCCGGCCTGTTTGTCCCACATATACTTTATATTATTATCCTACTTGCGGATCAATGAAACTCCATAATTGTTGTTAATAAATGTGAATACAATAAGAAAATAATTTTTATCAAATGCAGATATGGTGAGTTTAGTAACGAAAAATCGAAATAAATTTGATGATGACTTATGCATTAAACCAGATTGAACAGGTATGTAACACGATGAATTAAACGAAGCTGTAAGAAAAGTAAAGGAACGACAGGCCAAGGCAGAAGATGTTATAATAAGATATTTTAATGATGTTTCCAAGATTGTTAATAAAATTCGAGAGCACAAAAAAAAACTGAGCTACCAACAACAAATCTCATTTTTAGTGGTCTATAAAAATGTACGTGGTTTAAATACCAAAATTAATGAATTTTATAATAGTGTATTATGCAATGATTATGATGTATATTCTTTAACTGAGACGTGGTTACATGGTGAAGTTGAAGAATTATTTCCTTCAAATTACATTGTTTATAGGTCCGATAAAGAATTTGGTAGAGGTGGCGGTGTATTAATGGCAGTACATAACAATATTATGTCAAATGAGATTCAATTTGATATGAGTGGGTTAAATCATATTGAACTTAAAATTATTCATTTATTTATAAATAGTACCTCAGTAGTACTGATATGTATATATATTAAACCTTCAACACCATCTGAATATTATACAATATTACTAGAACGTATTGAACTTCAGTTTGCCAATAAAAATGTTATTATTGGTGATTTTAATATTCCGAACTACAATGGTGGACCGAACTCCTCTACACTGAAAATAATTAGCTCATTTTTGGACTATAATAATTATACTCAATACAACAGTATAACGAATACATATAATAATATTTTAGATTTTATAATTGGGTCATCTGATTCTATTCAAGATCTTAACAGATGTAATACACCATTAGTTATATAAAGATGTTGATTTGGCTTGTAAATCATTTTATAACACATTATATATCATTTTTGATAAGTTTGTACCATTTTATAAAAACACTTTTAACCAATGGGCACCATGGATTACACACTCGGTTCGATGTAAATTAAAGTAGAAACATAAAGCTCGCAAGCACTTTATGAAATCACGAACAACAATGGATCGAGAAAGGTATTATGAAGAACGAATAGTATGTAAACGCGAAATAGCTAAAGCTCATTCAGGCTACATCAAAGAAAACACAACAACAACTCTCCAATGAGCCCAACTTAGTTTGGAACTATATGAATATTAAGAGGAAAACCTCAAGGATTCCGGATTCTATGATTTTTAATGACCAATTACTTAATATAACATCCGAAGAGGTTGTTAATGGATTTGCAGAGCTTTTTGTTAAATCATACTTGCCATACTCTCATAATTCTTTTCGGGAAACACAAACGCATAGTCATCTTGGTGATTTTACTATCGACACGAACGAGGTTTTACAGGAATTAAAAAGATTGAAACCAAAATTTACAGCGGGCTTAGATTTAATTCCTGCTGTTATTTTAAAAGATGCAGCTCCTATTTTGGCTGAGCCTATTGCTTACATTTATAGACTTGTATTAAAAACCGGCAAGTTTCCTGATAAATGGAAAGAGGTAAGAATATGTCCTGTTTTTAAAACAGGAAATCGCAAACATATTCTTAATTACCGACCTATTTCCATCCTGAGTAATTTATCGAAGGTTTTTGAATCTATATTAGTTAAGCATATTTATTATCAAGTATGCCCATTTTTGTCGACCAATCATCTACATCGACTAACTTAATGAACATTACGCAAGATATTGCTGATGCAATGGAAAATAATAAGCAGGTTGATGTAATTTATGGAGACATGTCTAAAGCCTTTGACACACTTAATCACGATTTACTTATATCTAAATTAATAAAGTTTGGCCTGAATAATATTATTCAGGTATTGAGATCCTATTTATATAATCGTGGTCAGCAAGTGGAAATTCAAGGTGTTCGGTCAAAACGATATGTGGCCTCCAGTGGTGTACCTCAAGGATCAAACTTGGGGCCTCTTCTATTTCTTCTATATATGGATGATGCATGTTCAATTTTTAAGTGTAGTGTTCTTTTATACGCGGATGATATTAAACTTTATAGTGTTATC
This sequence comes from Ontholestes murinus, assembly GCA_963969525.1. NCBI lineage: Eukaryota > Metazoa > Arthropoda > Insecta > Coleoptera > Staphylinidae > Ontholestes > Ontholestes murinus. The sequence continues at coordinate 79,866,986 of OZ018387.1, forward strand.
GATAGTGCAAGTGACTGTTACCAACTTCAATTAGATATTAATCGTTTTACCGAATGGTATGAAAGTAACAAACTAACATTAAATGTCAAAAAATGCTCTGTTATCACTTATAATAATAATAATAATAATAATAATAATTTCTTTATTTCCCAACGGAAAAACCAATACAGAGAAAAGATTTAAACAAGTAACTATAATCAAATTTTAACAATAAATAATAATATATAAAAAAAACAACTAAAAATAAATACTAAATTACAAACAAAATAATTAACATAACTCAGCGTTATAACTTTCAGGTATGACGATCACCAATAAATATGTCACGAATGTGCTTATTTGCATTGCGGCACATGTGACTTATAGGCGACTTACCTAAGACATTACTTTTAGCAAATGGTAACTTAAAAGTAGGTAAATTTCTAAATACTACTGTTGGAGCGTAAAAATTCACATTGCTTAGCATATAAGGGCAATCAATAACATTATTAATTAATTTGAACAAAAATTCGGCACTAAATTCTTCGCGACGAGCCGACAAGGAGCAAACATCATGCCTTAATAACAATTGATGATAATCGGTGTCTCTTTCTGGGTATACGTGATCCGCTTTGTATGATTAGTATTTTAAAAAAACGTCTTTGTACACACTCAATTTTAAGATCACTATTCACATAACATGGATACCAAATAATCGAACCATATTTTAGCTTGCTGCGCACTAAGGAGAAGTACAAAGTTTTGAAAAGCGAAGTATTACTAAAACTATTAGAGGTACGCATTAAAAAACCTAACATTCTAATTGCGGATTGGGTGATATTATCAATATGTTCTGTAAAATTTAATCGACAATCAAAAGTAACACCTAAATCCTTTATACTTGAATTTCTTGGAATTGCAGTGCCATCAATATTATAATTAAAATTCGTAATTAGTTCCTTGCGAGTGTAAGAGACAACACTACATTTACTGACATTAAGACAAAGTCTTTTTGTACAACACCAGCGCGATATTGTATTAATCATTCTGTAAAAGCATACAATCTTCGAAAGACCTTATCGAGGCATAAATTTTATTATCATCAGCGTAGGCAAGTGCTGGGGACGATAGAGATGCAATTAGATCATTAATAAATGCTATAAAAAGTAGAGGGCCTAAGTTGGAACCTTGAGGCACACCTGAGGTCGAAATGAACTCAAACGACTTAAATCCGTTAAAATATACATAGTTAATTCGTTGTTTTAGGTAAGATGACAAAAATGCAATGGTGTGTTCTGTAAGACCAAATTGACTGAGTTTGTTAAGTAAAATGTTATGATCAATCATATCAAACGCACGGGATAGATCTGTATAGATAACATCCGTTTGACCTCTATTATCAAGGCTTTAGCTTAGATATTGCGTAATTGATGCCAGATTAGTTAAGGTCGACCTTCCAGACATAAACCCATGTTGAAGTGGTGAAATATATTTTTTTACATGGTTGTACAGAAATTAATATATTATTTGTTCAAATATCTTGGAAAAATTAGATAAGATTGCTATAGGTCGATAGTTTTGAAGGAGTGAGTGATCACCTTTTTTAAAAACAGGAGTAATGACAGCTCTCTTCCAAGTATTAGGAAAACATCCGGATTTAATTGATGCATTAAAAATTATTATTAACGGCTTTACAAATATATGCTTGCAATCTTTGATGATAAAACAAGGGACAGTATCATCACCACGAGTGGCTGATGTTTTCAGCTTGTTTATACTATGAATGATGTGTTTCTCAATTATAACAGGAATAGAAAAATTTTCACAATTAGTATGTACAGAATTGCTTATTGCAGTATCATTGTCGAGAAAAGCTTCGGAAAACGTATCAGCAAAAGCATTTACGATACTTTGGGGAGTATCGAAGATTTTACACTCATTTTTTAATTCACTTGGTATTCTAGTTGTTCCATTTTTTTGGTGTACAAATTTCCACAGGTCTTTCGGTCGCGTTATGAGATTTTCTTCAATATTTTTTAAGTAAGATTTATATGCTACCTTAATTTGTGATTTGGTCACAATTCGAAGTCTTTCTAACTCACCGCGGTAAAATAAGGATTGAGTAGATTTCCACTTTTTATGGTAGTAGTGTTTTAATTTAATATTTTTGATAATGTCATTTGAAAACCACGTAGGGAATTTATTTGATTTTTGTTTAAAATTATAAATGGGTACTGATCTATCAAAAAGGTTATACAGAATCTTATAAAATTGATCGACCATTTCATTAACGTCAGTGTAAGATTCCAAAATAGTCCAATCTACATTAGATAAGTCATTGTACAAAGTGAGATAATTGGCCTTTCGAAAATTGTATTGCTTATTAGACACATTATGAGGAAAAACAGTCTGCTTGCATTTAGTCAAAATTTGCGCTGTACCGGTTAGAGCTGGATGATACAGATCTTCTGACACAAGAGGATGCACAGAATGATTTATGTCCAGGCAACCATCAAAATTACTAAAAACTAAATCTAACAGTTTATTATTACAATTTTTGATATTGTTAAACTGATTGAGTTTCACGATATTTAGAAAACTGCACAATGATAAAACTTTACGCAATTTAGGACAGTTTAGTTCATCAAGAAATGCAGGTATATTGAAATCACCAAATAAAATAACTGGTTTTTCTAAGAGCAACACCTCCACAGCTTCCAAAAATATATCAAGGGTATCACCGTTCACATCTGGAGATATGTAGACAATAGCGGTATAAAATACAAATGAGTCGAATTTACATTTACATAGAGGAGTAAGTTGCTGTATATGGCTTATGGCAGAAAAACACATTTAACTTTAAATCGATATACTTCGATTGATATTGAATTAAACAGGCTCTCAGAAACTAGATATCTTTGAATCATTTATGATTGTAAGTTGACATTTAATGTTCATGTTACACAAATATCTCGTAAGTGTTACGGTTTATTTGGCTTTATAATGCGGAATTGAATGTCATTTAATGATGTTAAGTGCTAAGTCTTTTTTTAAAACTTTTATTTTAAGTAAAATATCATATTGTGTTGTTATTTGGATGCCTATGTATGCAAAGTACATTAATATGTTGGAAAAAACAGAGAAAAAGTTTCTCCGATATTTATACTTTATAAAACATGGAATATATAGCTTTTCTATTCCTTATTCGGATTTGTTGGCAGAATTTTATTTTATATCCATCTTTAACAGACATATTTATATAAGTTTGTTATCTCTATAAATTAATTCATTTTAGTATTCATGATCAGAGAATATTAACCCTTTGCACTCGTAATTATTCTTTAGACAGTAATTCGGAATTTTTTTTTTCACGTTCGATCAAGATTAATTTTTTTGATGAAAATGCGTTCATATTTAACTAGAAGGTTCACCATCCTTAAATTAATTTTTTTATAATATAACCCCTGAATACACCCCTTGACCTAGGATGTGGATATGGTGACATAATATTTTATTTTTTAACGTGTAAAAATAATTTATTGAAACTACCAAGAATACTTAACTATAGTACACTACACCACATTAAAAATCTAGGAAATGTAATTATATAAACAATATTTAGCGGCGGAATGTGATGCCGGCACCTCCACCATAACAATACTCTGAACAGAAATGTTTTAGTTATATCATCAGGTTAACAGGTTAACCAAAGAATTTCTGAATTGAAAAAATCACTATGTTTTAACCACAAATAATTATTGTAAAAATATTATATAACGTGTAGGCAGAATTATATAAATCTAAACAACACAGCACGACTCGAGTCATTATCAAGTGATATTTTTACAATAATTATTTGTGGTTAAAACATAGTGAATTTTTCAATTCAGTGTAAGTATGGATTACCACGTAGTAACGGTCGCAACCATTCTATTTATTAAAGAATTTCTTTTTTCTATAACTAGTAAGAAGTAAGTAACTGTAACAAAACTAACTAAAAGACAATAAAAACAAGAAACAAAAAAAAAGCACAACGTAAAGAAACAACTACATTTTATAATTTTTCAGAGTGCGATAACGCTCTAAACAGACCCCGAAATGTAGTCCAGACTTTCGAGTACAGATACTGCACATATAACTAGTGAAATACGTGCAATTTTCCGTTTAACCGTCCATTCTTATCAGTTGATGATGGTCTACTAGGAAGTTTGGATTCATCAACCAATGGCCGGATAAATTTTAGGTATGTCAAGGGGCCCTTTTTTGTCGACGTTGGTAGATTTTGCATAACAAATATGCAGCGCAAATGCATGACTCAAGTCCCAAAATAAAAAAAATTCCGCGACCATTTGAAAGATTTTCGCAAAAAGCAATATGATGCAGAGTACGAGTCAGCTGTATCAACACCCTCCATATATTTGTTGTAGTTAATAACAACAGTGGGTTTGTTCACTTTCTGCAAATTTTCTCCAAGTATTTTTCTGTTTATTGGCCGAGTACCCGAAACATCCCAACTACTAACTACAGTAACGACCCCTTTATCTTTCTAGGCTAATAATTTATAAATGTATTATCCTCGGAAAATTGAGTTAGGTACGAATTACAGGTTAATTTGGCAACTAGTGAACTTATAGGAAGTTCAGAACTAAATTTTCTGATGTCAATCTTTCGTATTAAGGCAAAATTGGATATATATGTATCCAGTATTAGCATCTGCCATTACATATATCCCGATTCCACACTTATTTGGGTTATAAGTCAAAAAACTTTCAATCCAACTACAGACTCATCCACTGAAATTTCCCTTGACGGAACAAAATTTTCCTTGAAATTTTTCTCAAAAAAATCTAAATAATGATCTTTTGCACTCAACTCCAAAGACTTTGATCGTTTGGATCTGTTTCATGCAAATGAAGCATCCAAAAGATTTGCCTTAATCAGTATTTTCTAAATATGGCACTAAAGAAAGGAATTTTGGCACTGAAGTTTTGGGACCAATATTCCTGCAGATAACTAACCGTTATTGTATCCATATTTAGAATAACTTCTAAAAAGGCCTCAAATTCTGCCACTGTAAGGACCACCCATATATTTCAGGTAGATCGCTTGATAAGCTTTTTTGTTTAATTTCATTGTGAGCATAATTATTCGTCTCTTCTACAATTCATCTGCAAACAAAGTTTAAAAAAGTCAATGGGTTTTGTACAGTTGACAGGGAATATTATAATAGATGACATGCGGCTTGTATGTAGGGTCGCAAAAGGTTGTCCACAGAGGGGAGTGCTCTCCTCTCTACTATGGAACCTAGTCGTCGACGGACTACTCGAATCACTAAATAGTATGTTAACGAAACGTATGTCGGATGCTCTTGACATAGTAAACAAATGGTGCATATACCAAGGACTATTTGTAAATCCAACAAAAAGGGAACTGGTACTGGTTATAAGAAGGAGGAAAATCAATTCAAATTCAAGCTACCAAGCTGCCATCCTTGGACATATCTATCAGCGAACAGGCAGCAGCGGCTGATATAAGGCTACGAGCAACTTAAAGATGGCTTGTAAGCAAAGAAGGAGGTGAATATCACAAAATCTAAGAGCCAGGACACTGTAATCTAAGATCGCACCTGAATAGATTGTGACTATACTCTATTCAACCTGCAGAGGGTGCGAAGAGGAAGAGGAAACCGCCGAGCATGTGCTTTTGGACTGTCCGGTTCTATCCAACTTACGTGAATCCACACTCGGAAAGGGATGTCTACAGTCATCAGGCATCCTAAGAGTACCTCTTGCTGCTATCCTGGCGTTTGCCAAAGCCTTGGGTTTGCTAGACCGTAGGAAGGGATGAGGACTCAGATGAACTCTGTGTCCTCCCATCGTACAAATTTAGATCCAGATCCAGAGTCAGAGGAATCTGCTGCTTGTACTGGCCAAAACTGGACATCTATAAGTATTTGAAAAAGTGAATAAAATATAAACATATCCGGATGATCAATAACGAATTCATTTTATTGAATTTATTTGTTTTATATAAACTCGAGCGACCATAATATTTTGTTTATATAGACCAGAATAAAACCCCCCGTCGCTAATTTATGCACTTGATGACACATATAGACTTGCAAAAGATAAAATATGAAGTATTTAGTGCCGATTCGGCGATATAAGAGCGTAGAGATTCGATGTCCCCTGTAAGGGGAAATACGAGTGCAAAGGGTTAAGTATATTTAATTTTAAAATTCCGCAATTATCAACGAGAAATTGTGAAAATTTCATGTACACTTCACGTGTAAATTATTACTTAAATTCACCCATTATAAGATTATCTCGCCTTTATATTAATTATTCAAGTACTTTGGACATATTTAATTCTTCTTTCTTTAAATTTAAAAGTGATCTTTGATCGCATTTAAAGACATCATCATAATGTAAATTTATGTTATATAAGATACATATTTGTTTTTTTTGTTTGATTTAGGATTATCATATTTAGTTTTAAGACTTAAACTTCGTTTGTACTCTTTTTGTATGTATAGTAAACCCTTTAATTGGACAAATGTCTGTTGGGTTAAATAAATAAATAAATAAATATTTTTAAATTGATCGATTTTAATTTAACTATTTCCCTGGAAAAGAAAAACATCAAAACCAATTGATGGAGTTACATTTCGATAGCGCAACAAAAAGTCCTCCAATTCTTCGCCTAAATGCCATAAGTTATAAAACTTACCTAAAATGCAAAAACTAAACAGCAATTTGAACCAATCATCAGTTCTTTCGACTTGCGTATATAAAAATTATCTATATAACTTAATGACACTTCTTGGAATTCATCAATTTGACAAAACTATATATGACAAAGATTCAAATTAGTTTTGTCATTAAAGTTCTTTCTTCGCTCAAGATCATATCAACAAAACCCAATGTAAATTGATAAGTGCTCTAGTTAGATCCCAGTTTTCAATTGATATTTGTTTATGGAGGATTTTGTACCACTTTTTTCTCCATCGCGAGAGATGCAAATGGTTAAATTTTCAGGACCACCTAAATAATATTTACCCCAAAAATAAATTTAACAATCAGAAGATAATAACCAACAACCAAATAATAGATCTATTGGACGTGTTCTTTAATGACGGCTATAATATTTCAAAATTTGGCGTTATCACCACCATGCTTCATCAGATTATTTTATTACCCTTCAAAATTAGTATTAAATTATTACGTTATTTTTATAGTATAATAAACGTAAAAACATCTTTAATATACCTTTTACTATTAAAAAAATTGATCTCTTATTGAATTATTAATACCAATAACATAAGAATAATTTGGCTAATTCCAGTTGATCAAACTTTTTTATACTAATACGGCGGTAGCATATTCCAATAATTGATCATTAACAATAATATTGAAACTTATTGTAGAGAAGGAATTGAGGAAAACTTTAAACGTGTTTTTCTATCGTTTAAGCCGAGTAATTCTATTTGTATTTGTAAGACCTTTAAAAAAATTTTAAAATAGTAATTTGTTAGCTACAAACAAATATACTACTATATAAAGCTTTCAGAGCGTATTAACTACTTGAAGAAAATAATCTGAAAATCTAAAGAGGCTATATTAATCTTATACATACAAACCAAGCTATACGAGAAAAATGTTCCTTAATTTCTTATAAACCTATGTTAACGTCAAATTTATAATCTTTTTGTCTTTTCGTTGGCAATTTTTTGTAAAATAATTATGTTATCTTCCTTATCGCTACCAACCCTTCTATGAAGTTAAATGGCTTTTAGCGACTTCTAGTAATGGGAAAAATGTAGGTCTTTTGTTTTGCCCTTGTCGCCCTTACTATTATTAATCTCCGTTTTCGATATTTACATAATCTAATTTTAAACTTATTGTATAATTTATACTTCTCACAAATATCATAACTTTATTTCTTTAGGAACTGTAACTAAATTATTCTAAATTAAAAAAAAAACATTAGCAATATCGATTTATAATATACTGGTACCTTCTTAGACAAATTGACAGTAATTATAAGCGCAATTTTTAGGAATATACTTGCTCTAGGGCATCTTGCCCTTGCAATAACAAAGTCGAGCAAGTTGCCATGCCTGCCAAAACTTGCAATAATTATTAAATAAAATTATTGTAGAAACGCTTAATGACTTTGATTTACTACCTCAAAAATTACTCTTGAAAGAAATAGTATACAAACTTAACATTTATTTTCTCATTGACAAGAATATACATCTGACCATATAGAGTAAATTACAATTACAAGTGGCAATTATAAATAATTAATGTTCCCAAAAAATTCTCAATTATCCCGTCAACAGAAATAAATGCACTTATTTAATCAAAACATTAAGCAAACCCTATTCAATCATCGACCACCCACTCACGTTTTCACTTAATCCATAATTACGGTCGTGTAACCCACCAAGAAATCATTAAAATTAATTAATATTGGCTCCGATTCAATTTCAATTTTAATTAATTACGATCGAAATTTCTCTCCACTTTTGTGTGCACATACAAGAAAACTAAAATGCGGATGTGTAGTCGGCTCAAAATTAATTACTGCAAACCATTTCGCCAGTCATTGCTGATGAAAGGTGATACGGGCAAATGGTTTGATTGTTACGAACACATTCAATAAGGATGGTCCGTGAACAATGGGTGTTTCAGGTAAGCAGTGTGTTTAAATTGTTATAACAGGAGCTACGTTCTCGCCTTTTATGGCCGTGAATTTGCAAGTGTTCGTTTTGTGTGTTCGAATGTGAAGATGGTATCTACAATTATTGCTAACTATATCTTAACCTTTTTCATGATACATTGTAAACGTGCATTGTTGTCCTTTATACACAATGTATTTTGTTGTTTAATAGGCTATTATAAATAATAAATAAAGAAATAAGAGTTTATAGAACATAAGCTTTATTTAAATGATTAGAATTTAAAATGTAAATATATTAAAATTTTAACTTTCTTCGCGAAACAAAGAAAATATAATAGAAGCTAGAATTTTATTTCTAGTAATATTTCTTAATTAGAGTAAATAAATCTAAGAACACCAATATTTTTTATTCTTAAAATAAATAGTAAATTTAAAGCTTAATTAGTAGCTTTTGGAGACTATTAAAGAAACGGTTACAGAATATGGTCTAAAGATGATGTAACAGTCATAAGTTATAAATGATTTTTTAGAATTTTGACATAAACATGCCAAAATTAATTACACATAAAATAATAGTAACAATGTCTTTCACAGAATATTTTTATTTGTTAATTGTACACATTTTAAGTGCAAAGCACTCATTATAAATAGCTTATTGCGTAGTATAATTGTATAATCGCTATCTTATTTATTCAAAATTTAAGTAGGCATACTATAGTAGACCCTACAAAAGCTTAGTCATTAAATTTAATGCTTTTTATGAGCAAATAATGTATAATGCACATTTCCTCAGTGGGTCTCTTATTTTTATAAGTAATTTTTACTTGTCATGTGAATATAATAATGAACGTTTTTTTCTTCATATTTTCGAAGACAATAGTACAAAACAAAGCGCAAACGATGTAGAAATTGAAGAAGCCAATGCTAAATATAATATTAAAATAGTCGATCTAAGCATTCATAACGTATTGCGTGCCAGTGAATAAAACAATATAAAATATAACAGCACTACTATTTCAAAATTCAAGCTACAGGTAACGTAATTTATTTTGAAATTCTTTGACACTGTTTACACGTTCTTCAGAGGCAAACAGTTTTCTACAAAATATTAGGTTATCCATTTTCCTTAATATGGGAAGATGCAAAAAGGAAGTATAGTCCATCCGTTGGATCTTCCGTCCTACGTCACAAAAGATCGCTTCGAGAAACGACACAAAAACATTCAGTTTGATAAAGTAAACCAAATGCGTTAGAAAAAGAACGCACTGTAAAACTTTCGTCGTTTTTTGAAGCGATAGTTTGTGACGTAAGATGGAAGATCCAACGGACAGACTATATTTAAATTACTTTTTCATAGCAAGAGAAAAAACAGCAAAAGGAATTTGAAAAATCCAAAGCATTTATACATTAAGTTATTAAATGAAAATACACAAAATACTATTTATAGTAAACAATCACAATTTTAAGAAGATAGTATAAATAGGCCAGACTATTTGCCAGATAGAGTAATCAAAATTGAAAATAAGCACTTGGGCTAGGAAAAATTGTGGTATTAAAGACATAAAATGGCCCCAAGAAAGCAAAATATAATAAGGAGATAAAATTAGAAGATGCCAATGTAAAAATTCCCCTTTGAATATATTGAATTATTGCTGAAACTAATTTTTGACCAGATTTACTCATTTAGTTCTCTACAATAATTGTTTAAGTAATACAATACCTTTAAGTACAGTGTAGAAACATATATTTAATTTCATTTTTTTTCTCTCTTAACATCCAACATATTTATTAAATTTTTGTTTAAATAAAAATTGTTCAGATTGCAAAACTTTTTGTTCTTAAAAAAATCTGATCTTTAATAAACACCTACTTTCAGTACACGGATTTTTACTCAAATAGCTTTTTCAACAAAAATAAAGCTAAGTTTACCGTTACAGTTCAAAATTTTTATGACAATTTAAGTGTACTCAGGTTACTTAAAATCATATGTCTTGAATCTGGACTTTGTGCAGAGAAAGTAAAAAAATAAGAAATATACTCATGAGAAAGTAAAACTAAAGCTGTTTCCGTATTTCTAAAAGCTATGCTTCTAAGTAATAGTAGGGGTTTTTAGTATTAAAAAATGCATCTATTTATTTTTTATTTTAAGCAGAAAAAGAAGAAACATCCCACTATTATTATTAATTCAAGCAGTATTGAAGGTATGTACCGAATTTCGATACAAATACAAGCATTGTATTTTAGAGATCAGCTCAAGATAACCGATAGAGCTAGAGCCTTAAAGCGAAAAGAAAATACAGCAGCAGTGAATTGGAACCACTGCTGGTAATTATAGCAATAAATTAAGTTATATTTTAGGAAAAAGCAATAAAATAATAACGGATCACTTAGCACCCGAAAGAACGATGCACAAAAAATATTTATTGACTGGATAAGTCATTCTTTGGAAACGAAATTCTGAAATTAATGACAGAAATAATGCAACATAAGTATATAGATCAGGGGAAATAAAAGAGGTCACCAAAATTATACAAAGAAAAATTAGATAAGTCAAATGATAAAAATTAGGTGAAAATGCAATTAAAATCTCTTATACAAAACAAAGTAAAAAGTATGTTTGATTTGCAAATGGAGTATTTTAAGCAGAATTCAATGCATCTAATCTAGAAAAGGGAAGTTAAGGAATTATCCGGAAAAATCGAGGGAAACAGCAGTCAGTTATTATAAGACATAAGTACTAGCATAAAATAAACTGTTTCATGATTATCGACGGCTTTCATCAACAGCTATTTATAGAATCAATAATAGTAAGTTGTAAAAATTAAAAATTAAAAATTAGTGTCAAGAATAGTAAAGCAATAACGGACATCACTAGATTTTAAATTAGTGGAAAAGAGACGTAAATACACTAGAACACCTATTATGGGCAATTCAAATGAACCACTCGAAATAAAAGGGAGAAAACTACGTTCGCATTTTTACGTCAGCGGTCTGGACCCGGAAGTATCAGTAGATTCACTGATGCACTACTTATCATCCATTAATGTAAAGGACGCTCAATGTATACAGATGGTATCAAAGAGACCTCAAAAATATTCGTCATTTAAATTAAGTGTAATAAAATCGGACGCAAGTATTATTAAAAACCCAAAAATGTGGCCCGAGAGAGTATTTATAAATCCTTTTTTATACCATCTTCAAAAAAGGAATCAAAACATATAAAAATTAATAATAAAATTACATATCGCTTTATATTCTTAAATATTCAGTCTCTTAAAAATAAGATGCGCGAAATACGATTACTTCTAAGTACTAGTGAACCTCCTATTTCAGCACTTAGTTTATCTGAACATTGTCTCACTGATATTGAAAAAGATGCGGTTGTTTTTAACAATTATAATTTAATATCTATTTTTACCCGACAGTCACCCTCACTTATACTTACTGTAAGTAACTTAAATGTGAAATGTATTTCAACAAATTGTTCTGTTGAACGAGTGGTAGAACTAACAGGTACACATTTAGTGGATTTAAATCTGATACTTATTAATGTATATCGTCCTCCTAGTGGTAGCATAGATATTTTCCTAGGGAGTCTTAATGTGATTTTATCATCAATCGATATAATGACAAACTACATTATTATAGGCGGCGACTTTAATATAAATTTTAATAATAATGAATCAAGGGATACTATTGACGTTTGCAACTTTTTTAAAAGCTTTGGCTTAAACGCATTAGTCGATTTTAATACTAGATTTAATAATAAAATTGATAATATCTTCAATAATATAAACACGTTCAATAATATAACAAGTTAGTTTGATACTTTTTGGGCTTCTATGGCCACGACTACACTCAAGACGACAGATATTGACACAAAAATTCTGAAATAAAGCATTTCCGAATGATAACAAATTGTATTCATAACCTAGATTAATGCGTAGTTTATTAGTAGGTTGAGAGTACTATAGGTTAATAATGATCAAGAGTATAAGGTTATATTCAATTATTATTCAGTATATTATAGCTTAAAATAACGAATAATGCAAAACGGTTGAAATGGAAAGAATTGAAAATTATTAAAAAAATAATTGATTTTCACTTCAGACAGGTTTCCGCATCACCTTAATCAATTAGTTGGTAACCAACTACTCGATTTGAGGTACTGTCTTTCAAATGTAAGAAATAAAATTATTAAAAACAGTTGGCTTGTTTATATGTTTTAAATAATATATACATTATATATATATATATATATATATATATATATATATATATATATATATATATATAATACATTTTAAACCTATTAAACAAGTTATTTCTTAAAACCTTTTAATTAATAATTGTAGAAAATAATTTAAAAATATTATGGTAATCTAAATCGCATTCTTTTAAAAACTTTATTATAATATTGTAAGCGCATTAAAACAGTTAATAATTTCCAACTAATTCATAAATTTACACCTGAACGATGCGTTAACTTTTGATTTACATGAGAGTTTCGCCAGTAGCCCTATCATACTCATGAGAATCCCCACCTTCATCAGTCCTTACCTAACATCTTGACTTGATATCTTTTTTTGTAGAACATAACCCTGATGATCCTGAATCCTGTGAAATCCAGCGGTCCGTCACGTGGTTGAATTAAAATCCAGTCTAAGCATACGCGTAATTACAAAATGGTGATGTGGCTATCATAGTACTTTCCCTATATTTTACTCAAAAACTATGATGTTTACTCTAATAGTTTATTAGCAATTGGCCAAAAATGTCAAAATTTTCAATTTTATTTTTTTTTTCAAAAGTTAAGAACTTTTTGAAAAATATGTTCGAATAAAACTTGTTCAGTTTTTTATTCTCTTTAACTTTTGTTTGAACCGTTTTTTTAAATTTTTTTATATTTAGAAGAATATCACGAAAAAACAAAAAATCGCCTAGAGTAAACATCCACTTCCTGTTTATGAATGTTCACCAAAAGCTTTTCAGTTCCAGTTTTTAACGATAAAACCTTAAGTTTGAAGTTTCATATCAATAGGATCTTTCGTTTTTGAGATACAGCGCCCACCGACAGACAGACAGACAGACAGACAGACAGACAGACAGACAGACAGACACACACACAGACACAAATTTTTTTTTCCAGAAATTAGTGTAATGGATTCAGGGGACCTCAAAACGGATATTTCCGCAAAAAAAAAATTTCAAAAAAAATCACGATCACAATACTTCCCCTATATTTCATATAGGGAAAGTAACAAGCACAGAGAGAAACACAAGCACTAATAACAGTATATTGTTGATACGACGAGCCGTAGAGTACTTTGTTTAAGGCTTTGCAGTTGAAATTAAAAATATTAAAGCAAATATGATTGAAGGTTAAAGTAAGAAATAATAGTGAAGTTATGCATACTGGCTTTAAAAATTAAATGATTGTAGTCTAGTCGTACTTGGACCTAAGCTGTGGAAAAAATATTACTCCAGTCACTAATAAATACACCAATCTACATCTAATACCACCAAAATACTACCACCATTACAAAATAAATATATAAACATTTGTTGGGATTGGTTTCAAAAAGCATGCAGACATGTTTGGGATTATTTGTAAGGTAATTATAGAGGATATATGATTTATTAGCGAGCGAGTTTATATTGGAATATATGAGGTTAAGACTATTGAACATTAATGATGGAATGGGCTGTGCGAACGCCTTCGATGGGGGTAGTGGGAATAATGTTGGGAGCAGATTGGCGAAACATGACCACAAACATTCTGTTACCTGATAATGAAGCATGTGTGTCTACATTGTATGAGGTAATGGAACGATCACGAAGTTTTTTTTAAAGGTACCTGTCTCTCTGTATTAGTAGGGTTATTTATTATATATATATATATATATATATATATATATATATATATATATATATATATATATATATATATATAAGTATCCAGAATATGATCATGAAGTGTAAATGATTTGTGTATGCGTGATTTCTTTACTTGTTCGTCGACAATGTCAGATGATTTTTTATTTGTGATGTGAATCTTGACGTTTGGGATTCCGTCTATGGGCTGGAGGGGGCGATTGGGGCAATTGGTGAACCAGGCGCCATGGTCATCTTTGCCACATGAACTACATTTGGCTGGAAGTTGTGTCGGGCAGGCGGAGGTGAAATGTTCACCAGTACATTTATCGCAGCGAATTTTATTTTTGCAGTCGGCTGTTGTGTGGTCAAATTTTGAACATTTGGAGGAGAGTGCAGGCAGAGGTTATTGTGCCATTCTCTCTTCAACCGGGTATACTTTGCACATATATTTGGACTGTTGTTGGAGTAGTTTAGTATACGCATTATGAGAAGCAGTCTGTCGAGGTGTTAGCCAGAGAAGTAGTTGTTTCAAATTACAAATTAATTTTGAGTCTTAGTAAGACTCACTGTTGTAGATTCAGGAAATGTTTTCGTAATTTTAAATTTATTACTCAAGTGAATTTAATTATAAAACTTGTAGTTTAGGAATACACTAAGTTCATGACTTATTAAGATATTGTTCCGTATTCGCTAAGAATATATCTAAGGTTTCGTCACTCATACATTTAAAGCCTCAACTGGTATTTAATCTGCGCCTACCGCTCTTCCATTTTTGCTGCTCTATATGGCCGTTTTTTTAATTCTTCTCTTAGTATTTCCAAAAATTCGTTATCTTCTACTTCAGGTTTTGGTCGTTCTGTTCTAATTTCTCCAAACAAGTCATTAATGTATTCTGTCTATTTCTTTAATTTCCTATTTGTATACAAGTGAACAATATCTCGTGCAAGTGTAGAAGAAAAAATTAAAATGATTCTGATTTATGGCGAAGCTAAGCATAGGAAACCTTATTTTACAAAACCTCGTATTTTTCGGGAAATCTCAATTTTTCAACGATTCTGTCACGAATACAAAAAAATACAGATAAAACTTTTTAATTT
The DNA here is from genome assembly GCA_963969525.1 of Ontholestes murinus. NCBI lineage: Eukaryota > Metazoa > Arthropoda > Insecta > Coleoptera > Staphylinidae > Ontholestes > Ontholestes murinus. The sequence goes on from OZ018387.1 coordinate 79,882,624, forward strand.
TTTTCCCAGAACATTAAGATCTGAACAAAAAATTGAGGTTTCTATTTAACTTTTCTATTTCTCACCCCCTACCCCCTAGGGGGTTGAGGGTAGTGGGTCGAGTTTCGTATCATTAGATGTCCCCCTCGAAAGACGAACAAATTTTAATTATATATTTTTTTATTCGATGTGTAGATTTCGAAATATTTCAATGTCTTCTCTTAAATTGAACACCTTGTATAGAGCTGACCGTTCACACGATAATAGTGATAAATCTAAAGGTAGTGGTTTATAATAGCAGTTAGAAACTCAATAGCATCTCCTGAAATTTGCATCCCTGAAAAAAAAAGTTAAACAAATGTTCGTGGCTCTTGATATATATTCTCAAAAAGTATTAATTGGAGGGTTATATCTACCTCCCAGATGTTCTACTGATAAATATTTTAAACATACCATAACGGTGGAAACTTTACGACAGGAATCTGAAGAGTATGAGTTAATACTGTGCGACGATTTTATAGCCAACACTAATAATGCATAAGCTAATATTATTGTAGATTCATTTAGTTTCCTAAATTTATTTCAAGTTAATATAGTCTGTTCGTTCGATCTTCCGTCGTACGTCACAAACTATCGCTTCGAGAAACGACGCAAAAACATTCAGTCTGATAAAGTAAACCAAATGTGTTAGAAAAAGAACGCACTGTAAAACATTCGTCCTTTTTTGAAGCGATAGTTTGTGACGTACGACGGAAGATCCAACGAACAGATTATAGTATATTTAATCCGAGAGGGGTAACATTAGATCTTTTTTTACACCAATCCCAGATTTATCTTTAAATCTGGGATTGGTGTAAAAAAATGATAGCACTATCTTTCTTAACAACATCTTCAATACACCATTATGGGTATGAACTCGAAATGATGGCGTCGAATTTCGCTTTTGACTTTAAAAAAGGAAACTATTGGGAAATTAATAATTTCCTAGCTATCATTGAAGAAGAGCAATCATTCTCAAATATGAGCATTGATCAGATGCTTGAACAGTTTAATGATATTATCGACTACGCTATTCCAAATTACGTTCCGAAGATACAAATAAAATCATTTTCTTTCCCTTGTTGGTTCAACAAAACATTAGTTAATCTAACAAAGCATGCCGCTTATACAAGATATAAAGCAAGCAACAACAATTAATACAATTATTTTCTAATTTTACGGGACCGCTGTTCAGTTTTAAGTAGATCTTTATACGAAATCTACATTAAAAAGGTTGAGACCAATATTTATCAGAACTCTAAAGCCTTCTGAATTTACAAACTACGTTAGGAAGACATATGGAATCCCCTCTTCAATAGTATATAAGGACAATCAGCTGGATAACGGATTAGACATAGTCAAATCATTTGCGGACTTTTGCTCTTTAGTGTTGTCAAACACAATTGTAATAGTGTTAATTTTGATTTTAATGTTGTTCAATCAATAGAATCTGGCCAGTTTAAATTATCATTACAGGATGTTTTTAACGAAATTATGTAATTGTTAAATAAGTTTACTTGTGGCCCTGACGGCATACCCGTTTATTTCTTAGCTAACTCCGTATTTTCAATTAGTAAACCTATATATATATTGATACAGATGTATCAACTTACTCATCTATAAATTAACTGCTAAGCAACTATAGTAGAACACTAAACATCTACTGAGTGATAGTCAATAATCGCTGGCCGATAAACTATAAAGAATTACATTTGGAAAATTATCTGTAGTCTTTAGAAAAACATAAGCAATTTGATGCGATACATACATATTTCTCTAAGGCCTTTGATCTGGTTAACCATAGTATCCCACTGGCTAAATTAGCTGCTTACAGTTTTAATAGTCAAATTATTAAATGGCTTAAATCATAGTTTTGTAGCAGGAATCAAATAGTGAAATTTTACAACTTTAGGTCTGAACCAATTCTTGTCTAGTACATAACGGCCCAATTGTATTTATACTGTTTGTGGATGATACAGTTGATTATTTTAGTTTTCCTAACTGTTTATTATTTGCGTCTGGCATTAAATTTTACCAAATAATAGATAATATTAATAATTGTTATGAGCTTTAATAGGATATTGACAATCTTCAGAATTGGTGTAATAATAATGACCTTCATTTAAATGTGGAAACGTAATGTTATTACTTATACAAGAAAAAATTCCTCGTGTATATTTAATAAACTTAGTGTTCATTCTAAGTTATAAAAGATCTAGGTGTAAAGATTTAAATTTCTCTGACCACATTCATTATAACTGTAATAAAGCTCGAAAAAAATTTATAATAAGAAGTAGCAATTTTAGTTTGCACACCCTTAAACTTTTATATTTTTCAATCGTTAGATTAACGTTGGAATATGCCTCTACAGTATGGAGTTCTTATTACAATTGCTACACGGAACAGATTGAAAGTGCGCAACGTAAATTTGTTACAATTTCTGCATCTAGGTTAAGAAATTGTAATATTATACAGTATGATAGTGTATATCAAGTAATAGGTATCAATACTTCAAATATACGAAGAATTAAAACAGATCCCTTTTGTACTCAAAATAATTTCAAGTTATATTAGCTGTAATTATATTGTTAGTTTCTTAAGTTTTTATGTTAAGAGCGCGTCAGTTGATACGAAATAAATAAATAATAATAATATAATAATATAATATAATATACGAGAAGTAATCTCCTTCTTAGGTTTCCATGTTCTAAGACTAATTACTGCATCAATAGTACATTATTCAGATGTAAGAAATCGGTTAACTCTTTCAATTAGATTCCGAAATTTAATATTGTTGGTAGCACATTAGTGAACTTCAAACAGCAATTAATATGTGTACAATTATCTCGATATATTTAAGTTATTATGTTGTAAATAGTTATTTCTAATGTTGTCTCTTTTACTTAAATTAAATGTTGATTTATGCATTTCTATGTAAAAATGTAACCTGTTAAATAAATAAATAAATAAGTAATAAAATGTATTAAAATCAAATTATTATTTAAATTATTAAATAAATAAATTCTTTAATAAACTACCATAATCTATTAGGGACCTACTACTCAGAACTTTTAAAGTAAAAGTAAAATAGCCTAGTAATGGCTTTTTATAATTGGAGGATTATTACAAATTCAATGTTTAATGTATTTTTATTTTATGTTTTAAACACCGATTTTATTTTTATTATATTTATTGCATAGTTGTCCCATTTGAAATTTTATTTGTGGTATTTATTTATTTATCAGTTTTACTACTCCACTGCAAATTTTTATCTGTTGTAATAAAGTTGTTTTATATTTTCATGTATTTGCTTAATGCAGTTTAAAACTTATATAATATGGTGTCTAAAATGTATTATAGTACACTGTATACTATATTTGATCTCAATGTTATTTACTTACTAATAATATTAGTTTCGACTTATGTAAAACTTTATATTTCTGTCATCAATAAAAAAATAATAATAATAATTATTATTATTATCCTGGATACAGAGAAATACAAACGTGGAAATATTACAAGAAATGGGTAAAGAATATAAAGTAAGGTTTAATATCTAGGACATGTAATGATAGGACAGAGTTATGAGATGCTCATAATGATTATGCAGGGTTAAATAAAGGGAAAATGGAACATTAAATGCAGTTCGGCAACAGAAAAAGATCACATTGCATTATAAAAGGTAAACTAAACTAGGCCAAACTTTTTATAGAATAAGAGCAAGCATTTATTTGCTAACTGGTCAATATGAATTCTTATTATAAGCACTCACAGCCGATTTTATCTTATAGCCTATGGAAATACAAACAATCGTTGTTTGTTTGTTTTAACGTCGCGGTGATTGTTGCCGTGAACAATGTATCCGAAACGTAATAAAGACGAGTGTCATCGTGCAAGTAGACCGAAAAAAGACAGTTCAAAGGGAATCAGCGTCGAAGGAACCGAAGCATTTGAACTGCGGCTAAAAAACGTTCAAATTGCCGCATATATTACTGCTATTACATTCAGCGAAGGATACAAAGGTTTCTGCAAAATTATGGAAGGGATGGAATGTATCATTGGCCAAAATACTAGGATTTTCGTTGACAACTACGACGACGCCCGATAAATCAGTTAGGAGCGGCGATCGCTAAATAGGAGCAAGGAAGCCAGAACAGCCAGAAAAAAGGCTCAAGCCGAGCTTAACTACTTCAATGAACGTGAGGAAGGCACTCTCTATGTCCCGGGATCGCCGTTTAATTATAAGTTTACACAAATTACGCTTTTTTTAAACTTAAAACTTTAAACGCGTTTTTCTCGAAACCATGTTTTTGAAATTGGCGTACATGATAACTTTGTCAATTTTTATTCAAATCACTTGAATTTCTGTCTGCTCAACAGCTAATAAAATTTTGTTCTAAATGAACCTCAGAAATCAGAAAAAAATTAATAATAAATAATTATTACGGGCCTACGAAATCCAAAAAAAGAGTCAAATTTTGAACTTTTTTTTCAGCAAGTTGCAGAAATCATATATTTGGGTTTCTTTCTACTTTCTGAGGTTCATTTAGGATAAAATATATCTAAGAAAAGGGTTGCGCAAGAAAAACTTTAGAATAATTTTTCAGGCCTCCAGAGTGTACACCAATTTAGTCGGTATTTCCAACATGGCGGCACAATCGGTTGAATAGAGGGCTAACCAATTAGCGGAAAGACTTCAAATTTTCTAAAATTACAGGGTATTGTATGCTCAATAAAGTTCAGAAACCGCAAGGTTGTATCTCTTTTAGTTTGTCCAAAAAAATCCCAAAAAAGGCCATTTTTATAACCGATTACATGTATTTCCCCCCTTAATAAAATGTCAAAGGCTTTAGATAATTCTTTATACTAAATACGCGTGATTGTTGCTAATGCAGTTAAATATTTTGATTTTTTATATTTTAAACTAAAGTTATTTATTAATAAACGTGCATCGAGAATATATATATATATATATATATATATATATATATATATATATATATATATATACAAAGGAAATTTAACAATATTGACTACTAAGAAAAAATAAATAAAATATACAATAGAAATGAAAGTAGAGGCACAGAATATAGATTAAATTTTGCAAAATAAGTGTTTGAAAATAATCATAATGATTGTTGCGACCGTTACTGGTAATTCATAATTAACATAATGAATAAAACGCTAACTATGTTTTTAACCAATATAATTTATATATGTGTTTGAAAATAATTACAAAGTTTCACGTTATACAGGAAATATGAGAAACTTACTTGTTCCGTGGTTGAAGAAATAATCACAGAGTTTTTAGGAATAAGGTAAAAGGAAAATTAAAGGAAGCTAATGATTGGTAAATATCAGTTGATAGTGGGGTAGTTACTTGAAAAGGAAAAGATAAAACATTCTGTAAGATAAGACAGGACACAAAAGGAATTTTTATTGGCAGAAATTTCTGATCAGGGCTGCGTTTTATGGCTTTTGTTGGCAATCTTTATTACTCGACCTCTGTCACTTTCCGCTAGAAACCATGGTCAAACTCAAAATATTTCACAAAGCTTTAGGTTGCCCTTTACAACGGTTACCAGCGATTTTAAAATTCCATAAAACGCAAATTATCCTTTAAACACAAAAGGACACAAGTAAGTGCAAACAGTTTTTTTTAAAAAGACAAGTTTTTACACGAATAAAAATTCAAATCTCATAAAAAAATGATATGAAAACACGTAAATAAATTTGAAATATAATTAAAACTAATAAAAGTGTGTGATTCAATGATTCGTTCAATCACACACTTCATGACTATCTTAGGACAAAGGCAACGCGCACAATTTCACTATAGAATGTACCATAGTGGCAGATGTAGATTTCACAGTTACACTTCTAACCACTCCATCTTGACCGGGGCGAAGCTTCTTAATTCGTCCTAGTTGATATTTCAGTGAAGGCAGATTATCTTCCTTGATGATGACTAGTTGCCCCACATCTATGCTGAAGTCCTTGAAATTCCATTTAGTCCTCTTCTGTAGTTCCCACAAATATTCTTTCATTTTTTGTATTAACTCCCAACGAGTTAATCTGTTTTCCACTGTATCCTCATAGTTGGCTTCAATTGGGGATGTCAGAGCGTCTCATATCAGGAAGTGTGATGGCATCAAAGCAACATAATCATTAGGATCGTCACTGTAAGTAGTACATTACCAGCTACTCTTTAAAGTTGGTTGGTCTATTGTCACTCAACTTACTGTTTGTTAACCGACTGCCAACGCGTATAAGTTCGTTAGAGTCTAGGAAGGGATTCAATGTTAGTAATTTGTTACACTTAGGTATATTCGTATCACTTGATAATAGAGGCAATCCACGCTTAAAATATACATATTGTAGATTTTTTATAAATGTGACACGCGCTATATTGAGCTCTTCTAATTTGAATTGTCTATACGTTTTAGTTTCACTACGACAGTTATTCATGAACCTTAGCATGAAGGCCATGACATGGATTGTTTTATCATATGTACCATATTCGGGAACCACAAAGGTTTTAAATCTTATAGATTCAGACTGTAGTAGAACACCTTTCGTATCGACTTGTTGAATATCGAATACACTCGTTGACAAAGTTCTGCTAACAATACACAACTCCAGTCTCGGAATGTCGGCAGCAAATTGCTGGAAATTCGTTGTTTCTTGCACACGTTAATAAAATAAATACATGCTCCATTGGTATGCTCACTGACATCAGCAAATCCATGAATTTCTACTTCGCAATCGAGATGAGTGATTTCCATTCGTAAAATTTCTATAAGAGGGACGTCCTTCAAATCCATTCTTCAGGTTTCAGATGTCCTGCATAAAGATTTTTCCAACAATTGTTATTGGTCCGATTGATTAATTAACTAAAGGGTCATAAATCATTGAGATTTCACTTAACACATCTCTTCTGGTTATTGAATTTTGCATTGCATTGCCAAAAATGCTGCAGGTGCTCTCCACCAAATCCTTTGGAATTTGCAGTCTTCATTTCGTATCATTACCTGTCGATACATTTGTCTTTATCATACATGCTTTTATAGAATATTAACATTATATCGGCAGAGATGACAAATGTATAGCCTCGCATCCTGGACAATATCGAAATCAGGTCATTTTGCACAGGTGGACCAACCATTAATATATCATTGAGTGAAATGCTGGTTGATGATGGTCAGAGCCGTTAAGAACCACAAGCAGTTTAGTCGTCAAACTATTATCCTTTATCACATAATGATGTGGTAAATAGAAACCCTCGTGGATTTTACATCTACTTTGGGTCCTGGATTCCGATACACTTCCATAAACTATTGATATTCAGCGTAGATGGATGTGGATGTTTAGTTAATCTACGCTCAAGTGTAAAGAATTTTTGCTTAGCGGAAAAACTCGAATTCCCAAGTTGACTCCACATTTTCCTTAAATGGAAGAGCTACGTGAAATCGTCTTGTTGTGCCTCTGATGGTGTTTTTGCGCAAGTTTTTTTTTGCATCTTTCATCCACGGGTGCAAATACTTGTTTTCTTATGATTCTTAAGATCCCAGAATTTTGAGATTTCGTCACGCAGTTTAGCAGATGGTTTTCCATAAGCAATCCATCAGAAAAAGGTATGTTTGAAAGAGATGGGCCCTACATTTATTCGATCGGTGCATACTATATCATAATGAATGTCGTTTCCAATTATAATATTAATCTCACCAGGCTTATAAAATTCCGGATCAGCTAATTGGATTCCATTTGGTATATTAGTTTTGTCAAATTGTAAATGTCGGTTAAATTCAGGCACCCATTATTTTTTATGAGTGCTGACAAACGAATTCACATTATATCTTCTTCCTCCAACAACGGTAAAGATATAAAAAATACTCTTTTATTAGTAAACATTTTATTTAGTTTATTCAAAATTGTCCAACTCCAAAGGCATGTCAAGGTAACGATTAAATATCGGAATTACAATTTTTCTCTATGTTTCGTGCAGTCAAATTTAAAATAGAAACTGTAATTACGTGACCCTAAATATTTATTTATTAATAGATCTGAAAAGTATTATTACCATATTACCTATCTAAATATTTTAACTAATTTTTATATTGATCGAACATCAACAAAGCTTCACTTTTGACGTGATTGAAAATATAATTTTGTACGGTGGACCGCTACACATCTAATAAATCTTTCTAGTACAATAATTACCTCAGTAATTAATACCTTTTCGTAATTACGCTTACACCACTGGCCTATTAAGTAAATAGTGTTTAGCAAAAAGTTTAATTATATTGTTCGTGATGTTCGAAAGGAAGTTGCGGAGGCAATTATTCACCTTTCGCTTGCGATGCCATGATAATACACACCTCTGCGATTTGCGGACTCTGATAACGATAAAGAACATTACCATTAATTAATGCGGTGTTTTTGTTCAAGTAAATTGTAAGTTAATTTAAGGATTATACGCCAATTAGTCTCAGCTTTATTATATTACTATTTCTATTTATAAATAAATTGCTCTTTTGCAATTAGCAAAAATAGCGTGTTTAGAAATCAGTTTGACAAATAGAAAATGTAATCGCATATTTAAACACTAAATTAAAATATTTACTATGTTTATAACATTTATAAATATACTTTTGTAATCTGAGGATTTATACTACAGTACATATTTTTTAATGGTAAAAATATAGTAAATGCTTGAGTTTGATGTCTATTATGAATTAGTACCTAAAAATGTTTTTTTATAGGTAGTGCACAGAATATAAATAAATGTAGTAAATTCAGTTATATTATATACATCATATATGAGGCCATAATTTCCTCTACAATAAATTGTGACCGCAAGAAATGCGCCAATAAATCAGCGAGTGAAATTTTAGATACGAAGGCCGTTCATTCCAAGGATCGGCCTTAAATAATGTCTGTGCCTCTGAAGAGAAATGATTCCTGTTGTAAATAAATTCATAGAGGATATGGAATTAATGATAAGAAAAATAGTTTGGATATCTTATTGCACTTATTTTAGATGTGAGTAATATATATGGTGATGTGTTGTAATTGTAAATTCCATTGAAGTGAAAGTATGTTTTGCAGGCATAATCTAATTTCTAGGCTTTTGATTAAATGATTTACTATTACAGGAAATAAAGAACGTATTAAAATAATATTTTTAATTTATTTAGTAAATAAGTAAAGTTTTATTTGTCAAATGGTGTATTTTCATTAATATAGGCATTTACTTCAACTTCAACTTTAAATTCAATATTAGGATTTATAAATATCTCAATTTTTTTGATACCTAATTTATTATATAAATTTAGTAAATAAGTTAATATAATATAATGGCAGATCTGAATTGGTTTTAGTGTGCTAACATAGTGTGCGGTCGTTACATTTTATGGAATAAAGCAGCGAAGTACTGCATTCCATCGTACCTAATATGGATTATCTGTTCTCTTTCATCCTCGTCGATTTTTTTCCTTTCATCAGACAAATCATGTGAGTAGATTTACAATATCATTACAACATTTTAGAGTCTCGCGAAAAAAGTGGTCCTTTTTCTGATGATCGTGTGTTCGCAGACGTTTAAAGAGATTATTCAATTACCTCCTTCATTTCTCCAAGGCGAGTCAAGAATGCTCAAACAACAGGAAAAAGTTAGTGTGCATTTTTTAAACTCTTTAGACAATAATTAACACCGAAAAATTAATGCTGCGCGCTACGCTGCCACGTACCCTTTCCTTCTTTCATTTTTTTATGGTATTGGTGGCTAACACCCCAATATTTTGGCCCTTAAACCGGGCGATACAGCGTGGCTCTGCTACTTGCTGATCAACACCTTGGCCAATCTCATACCGTAAATTTTATTCGCGTCGTCTTTAATGCTTGCTGCTGCAGCTCCTCTGGCAAATCCCATAATGACATTCTTCTCACCGGTCCTAAACTACAAGACAACATTTTTGCCCTTATCAACCGATTTCGCCTCTTTCAATTTGTCTGCACCGCCAACATCCGTCAGATGTACCGTCACATTATGATCCGGGAAGACAATGACATCTTAACCGATTGTGATACCGAAGCCAAACCAATCACTTTACGTAAGGAGCTTGTAACTATTCCCAATGCGGGCGGGTTTGAACTGCGTAAATAGCTGGCTAACTCACTCGCACTTTTGGAGGGTATCCCAGACGATCATCGCCGCCTTCCATCTGTGCCAGATGCACGTTAACTTGACGGGGATCCCGTAGTAAAGATTTTCAACCTTAAGTGGAATGCCACAAACGACACGTTCATTTACCCAGTTCGACTGCACGACATGATCCATACTTTCACAGACTGCTTGCATCTTCAACCCCCCCTAGATAACTGGGTTCAGTAGTATTTCGTGCTGAGGTCGTCATCTAATGACTATGGCTGTTAAAGCTGGATTTAGATGAAGTGCTCGGATCTGGTATCAGTTCCAATCAGAACTCTCGATTATTGAAGCTATTTCTATTCCTCGCTATCTTTCTTCATGCAAATCTTCTGCCGATATTAGTCTTGTTGGATTCTGTGATGCTTCAGAGCTCGAATTCACTGCCGTCGTTTACTTACGAATATCATATCAACAAAGTGCATCTGACATCGTTCTTCTCGCCTCCAAATCACGCATCGCCCCGTTGAAGAAAGTCTCGTGCCATGCAGTGCTCATCTTCTCACTAAAGTAATAAGTTTTAACTCTGTAACATTGCAATCTATCATGTTTTTGACTTCAATCTGTTGCCTGGTGAATTGTGCGATCACCCTTTTTGGTGGATGGGACCAGAGATTAGTAGCCATTTCGATATTTCTCGCTATGGAAAGCCAATTCTCTACTTTCTCTCGCCTGCAGAGGATGGTCGCCTATTGTCGTTGCACATTGACTATCAACGAACTCAAAAACGTCTTTCGATCTAAACTCCTACATGTGCAGATTACCGCCTTTGCTGATGAACGCGCATAGGCTGCCAAGCCGAAGACCAGTTCTCATGTGGTAGATAGATAGATGTTATATGGGTGGCACCAGCGCCTGTTCCACCGCGACCTTTTCAGATCTTTCGTGGATCCCGGTTTATCTCGGATGACCAGCTCCAGCTTTGCCTCTTTGATAAGTCCTATTAGCCCTGCCAGAGGGGCTTGGGTATAGGTCTCCACGCTTGAGTTTGTAGGCCCAGCGTTTGATATCTAATCCTTGCTAGACCCTCGCAGTGCATAGGATATGGAACGAGTCCTCTTCTTCCTCTAGGCAGAATCTGCATGGTGCTTCTTTCACCAGGCTTATTTTGCTAATATATTTGTTGAGCTTGCAGTGTCCTGTTATCAGACCTTCTATAGTTTTGACCATTTTTCTGTTCGGTCGTGAATTTTGGCGATTGTTTCTTAAGGAACTGTTTCGTCCTGATATAATAATATAATATTTTATAAAATATTTAGATAATATTTACCACCACAAAACCATAACGTTGCGCGTTGCTGCCAAATGATATTTTTTTCTTGTATGTTTTTTGTGGTATTGCTTGCTAGCGCCCCAATAAAAAAACATTTTCTTTCAATTTTATGTACTAAATAGAAGTACTAAGTTTATAATTTTATTTGTAATAAAATTATTGCAAAAATATAAAACATATCTAGAAGAAATATACCGAACTGCACATACGCTTCAAATAAATCACATGGGTTCATTAATATAGTAATAAAAAATCGCACAGATTGAACATTATTACCATTCTTATTCATGTAAATGATTAATCATAATTTTCATATTTGACACATATAAAAGTTACATTTATGGCGGCAGGTTGGTCAAGGAAAAGAAAAATTTGTTTGCGGTAATTTTAATCAATTTAAATATCGTGTCTATAAAATAATGTAATGGCTGCATAATAAGTTATAATCACAAATACAGAAAACGTGCCAACTAATCTAAAATATATAATTATTAAAAATCCCAATGAAGTTAGTAGGAAACTTTGTTGTAACATGTAGATACTCTTATTCGTTTTGAGGTTTATTTTTAATATTGTATAAAATAATGTTTTCAATAATTTAATAATGCTTAAGCACTTTTAGATTTGTATTAAAAAGCAATGACGTAAAAGCTAAGGCAGATATATCGATGTAATTGTGAAAGCTTAGATGACGGTCAAGTTTATGCTCTGAGATCCTTCGTATTAATTTAAAGAATCTGATATCGTTAAAGAATGGCTTCGCTAATACTTAATATATTATTAATATATTATGACTGTCGGATTGACAGTCGTCGATCTCCTCGATTTAAAAAAAAAAGTTATGTTGACTCGAAAATATATACTTGTTACTGTGGCCTGCAATTCAACATATGATCAGGGTCCTTTTTTTAAAAATAAGATAAACGAGTAATTAATTAACAAATCAGAAACGGTTTCTGTACAAAGAAGTAGATAAAATATAATAGACAAAGATTTGGCGAATATTTATTTACAACCTTTTGGCAAGATTATTGAACTCGTATCATCACCAACCATTTATGAATTTAACCAATTTATACACTTAAACAGTATATTCTCAGTAATGTTAGTTGAAGGGAGTATGTAACTAAATAATAAATACTAGTAAAAGCATCGGTAAACTCATTGACAATCTCTTGTTGCGATACTAATTGAACACCATTGAGTTGTAGCCTCCTTCTATTTTTTCTGGTGAGCCATCAAATAAGTCAAACCAATTGTATGAGTAGTTGTAATAGACTGTGGATTTTCAACCTAAATAAGTATCTGGAAAGAATAAGTTATATATAAATCCAACAGAACTAATAAATAGACACAAATCATCGAAGGTTCTTCTGACACTTCGTGGATGCATACATAGTTGACATTTATGACTCAAATATATTTCATTTAAATGACTCTTAGGAATTTTATGACTGTGTTTCTACTCTGCTATCAAATCTTATATACAGTGATCTATTTTGTTTCATAACTTTTATTAATTGATATTGATTTACACATATAATCAAAATATTAAAAAAAATCAGCTAAATTAATTCCGATACAAAGCACTAAAAGACTTCTTTAGAACTTGTTCAATTCTGTTTACATCTACTTGGATGTGAGGACACCAGATTGAAGAAGCAATTTCAAGACGGCACCGAACAAGGGAACAATACAAAACTTGCAAGCTATCAATGAAACTGTTTTTGACACAAGATTTAGGTAATTCTGGCATTAATTATTTACATTAAAGTTCTTAAGTCGGTGATCTGTTAGGAATGATTCTAACCACGATATGGTGATATTAAAACCCAAAGATTTCAGTTTACACAACTAAATATTATGGTTCACCCGCTCAAATGCTTCTAAGAAATAAGTGTTTTACAGAAATATGAATAAATTAAAACTGGTTGATCAACCTGATACAAAACCATGCTAATTACAAGAACTTACTTGGCAACTTGCTTGCAATAAGTTTATTCAATAGTTTGGGTACCACTAACGGAATATACAGACCTCTATAATTGTCAGTGTGTGTATCCCTGTTTAATTTCCTAACTTAGTAAAATTTGGGAATAATAAATTTATATGTACACATTATCTTTTGGTAATAATGGTTAATAAATGCGGAATTTGCGAACAAGGAGTTACGCCCAATACTCCACTTGCTAAATGCTATGCTAACTGTAACCGTTCATTACATTTAAAATGTGTCGGTTTAAAAAATATCTGCACAAAATGTGCCATCAGTGATAGAGGATCGTTATCAGCGCCTGTGGATTTAATTAACCAACTAATTAAAGAACAGTTTGCGCTGTTTAAGCAAGAAATTAAAGAATTAATATCGAATAAATTGAGTGAACTTGAAAATAGAATTGAAAAATTAGAATTGAGTTTATCGAATAACTTCCAGGTAAATGATTGTCAGTCTGAAAATTTAATTGAAGAAATGGAGGATAGACGTAGACGTAAATGCAATGTCATATTATTTAATCTACCTGAATCAACTTCTACTGAGTTGAAGGATAAAATATCCGACGATTCAACTCGTATTCAAAATATACTTCATCCTTTGAATGTAGATGTAAAACCAATTAAAGTTGTTATTTTGGGAAGGCTCCCTTCTAATAAACATAAACCTATAAAATTAATATTTGGAGACGAAAAATCAGCCAAGGAAGTACTTAAATCTAATGCGCATAATATTGACCGCAACCTACATTTTAAATCAGATAAAACCCCTGCCCAAATACAGTATTTTAAAATGATAAAATGGTGATGTGGCCATCATAGTACTTTCCCTATATTTTTCTCGAAAACTATGAGGTTTACGCAAAAAGGCGATTCTTAGTAATTTGTTTAATTTTGAATTATCTATAATTATTTGTTATATAAATTTCATTTAGCTCCAATAGTTTAATAGCAATTGGCAAAAAATCTCAAAATTTTCAATTTTTATTTTTTTTCTCGAAAGATTTTATGAAAAATATATTCGAATAAAATTTATTCAGTTGTTCATTACCTTTAACTTTTGTTTGAACCGTTTTTTAAAATTTTTCATATTTAGAAAAATATCACGTAAAAACAAAAAACGGCCTCGAGTAAACATCCACTTCCGGTTTTTGAATATTCACCAAAAGCTTTTCAGTTCCAGTTCTTATCGATAAAACCTTAAGTTTAAAGTTTCATCTCAATCGGATCATTCGTTTTTGAGATACAGCGCCCACAGACATTTTCTCGCACGAAAACAATACTTCCCCTATATATACTATATAGGGAAAGTAAAAATCCAGTCTGGAAAATCGTAAGGCAAATGGAGAGAATGATATTGTAATTAAATATCGCAATGATATACCATACATTGCTAAAGTGAATGTTAGAGCACCCCCCTTATCAAATAAAAAAAACTAAATATTTACTATCAGAATGCGGGTGGTATGCGTACCAAAATAAATGACTTTACTACTAACGTGAATTGTAATTGTTACGATGTGCTGATTGTAACTGAAACATGGCTATATAATGATATCTTAAATAGTCAATTTCAACTGAAAAATTATCAAATATATCGTGGTGATAGAACTAGTTCTGGCATAGAACGAGGTGGAGGAATATTAATATGTGTTAAAAAAACAATTTCAATCTCGCTTAATTATAAGTAGCAATGTTATTGAGCATATTTTCATTTCAGTGTCAATTAAGAAACACAATTTTATAATTGGTGGTGTTTATATAAAACTCGGATCGATTCTTAGTATTTATGACGAGCATAGTAACACTGTTGAACAATTATAACAGAATTTTAAAAACCACAAATTTTTAATTTGGGGTGATTATAATCTTCC
This sequence comes from Ontholestes murinus, assembly GCA_963969525.1. Classification (NCBI taxonomy): domain Eukaryota; kingdom Metazoa; phylum Arthropoda; class Insecta; order Coleoptera; family Staphylinidae; genus Ontholestes; species Ontholestes murinus. The sequence continues at coordinate 79,897,988 of OZ018387.1, forward strand.
GTCATTAAAATGGAATGAAGGTGGGGTAGTCCCACATTCAATAAATTCCAATGACAGATGTGCTCTTTCTGTTATAGAAATTTTTAACTTTGTAAATGCCCATCAAATTAATTATATACCTAATTCAAGGGAGGTTTTCTTGGACTTGTGTTTTTTCGCACATAAATGAAGCGGTGGTTTCATTAGCCGATGATTATATTTTTAATACGAGTATGCATCACCCAGCATACGATATGACTCTGCCGTTAATAGATAAAATAAATAACATTCAATTCTCTGAGGAAATATATATGTTTAAATATGCAAATTACAGTGCTCTTAATGATTTTTTTCATCTGTGGATTGGTCGACATATTATCTAATCAATCAATTTGGCCCTCCAAAACTTTTATTTAACGGTAAAAGGTGCTATTAGTATGTTTGTACCTAAGAAAGTAGTAAAATGCAGTCAAAATAAATATCCAATTTTTTTTAATAGTAAATTAATTAAGCTTATACACGCCAAGAAGACTGCTCATTTGTATTATAAAAGGACACACTCTGTTGATGATTATCGAACATTTAATGATTTACGTGAACTTTGTAAAAATCTTTATCGGTCCCTGTATGATGAACACATTAATAACATTCAACAGAATTTGAAAACTAATCCTCGGAAATTTTGGCGGTACGCGAAATCATCATTCCCAATAATATGCATTATGGAAACAAACATGCTACTGGAGCAGTAGATGTTGTGAGTTTGTTTGCAGACTTCTTTAGGAAAACTTATATACAGGATAGATCATCAGCACCATTACGTCAAGTTCAAGAGCAATGTGCAGTGATTCATAGTAATAACTTTAGTATATCGGTGGAAGAGGTTTTTGAATTGATATCACAACTTGATATGAATTCTTCACCTGGGCTGGATGGAATACCAACTACATTTTATAAAAACTGTATATACTCGTTATGTAAACCCATTCATGTTCTTTTTAGTACATCTCTTTTATTAGGTGTATTTCCGGATGAATGGAAAAAAAGGCCATATTGTTCCACTTTTTAAATCAGGTGACTGTAACAACGTTCAGCATTATAGGGGTATTTGTATACAATCAGTACTTCCAAAAATGCTGGATAAACACGTTGCAAAGTCTATTTTTTGAATTTGTAAAAATTATTTGTCAAACTCACAACATGGCTTTATGAAGGGTAGGTCTACAACGACAAATTTATTGTTATACTCTCAGTAAGTGCCTTGTAGGAAAGAAAACAGATCGATGTTGTCTATACAGATTTCTCCAAGGCATTTGATAGAGTTAATCATTCAATACTGATTTCAAAATTGGAACAAATTGGTTTTTCAATAAAAGCTTTAGCATGGATATCTTCTTTCTTGTTAGGCAGGACCCAATATGTGAAAATTCTCAATAAAATATCTGAGAGAATTGATGTAGTCTCCGGGGTGCCTCAAGGATCACACTGTGGTCCCATTCTTTTTATCATATTTATTAATGATATTTGCAACTGTATAGAAAATTGTGAAATATTAATATATGCGGATGATTTAAAAATATTTAGAACTATTAATACCTTGGTTGATGGTACTCTTGTTCAACAAGATCTTAATAAATTACTGGATTGGTGTTCCCAGAATAAATTGTTTATGAATCCGGAAAAATGTAATGTAATTTCATTCTGTCGCAACAAAACTAAAATTATTTTGAATTATTATTTGGATGATGTAAAATTATCTAGAGTGAGTAGTATTAAGGACCTAGGAGTGACTTTTAATTCTAATTTTTACATTTCGTGAACATATTGTTAATATAGTAACTAATTCAATAAGAACATGGGGTTTTGTTTGGCATTTGGCCAGGTCGTGGAATATTGAGTGCTTGAAAAGCTTATTTTTAAGTCTTGTTAGATCACAGTTGGAGTATGCGTCAATAATATGGTCGCCGTACTTACAATGTGATACTCAGATGATCGAGTCCGTACAGAATAAGTTTTTAAGATCAATTGAGTATAAATTGGGTAGACATCATATACGTGGTGAATATACATTTATAAGATTAGAACTTAATATCACGACACTGACTAAAAGAAGATGTATTTCAGATTTATGTTGTTTACATAAATTAATTAATGGGCAATTGGATTGTAATGAACTCTTACATCAGATATCATTTGCCATTCCTGCAAATGATAGGAGAACAAGAACTACTAAGACGTTTAAAATAAAAACACATTCCACCAATATTGCGCAAAACAATCCAATCAGTAGAATGACAGGAATAGCAAATGATTTGGCTAGATTTATGTGGTTTGAATTATTCAATTCCAATTTTGAGTCATTTAAAAGAAACTTGAATTATAAATTGTAAGTTGTACTTAGTTTTATTATGTTTATTTTCAATATATTAAAATTTGTCTTGAATTAGCCACTGTGTATGTTTATTTTTATTGTAATATAATTTGTGTGCATTTTTTTTTTACTTTTTGTCAAATTAGCTTTTAAGTACCTATTCATACAGATAAGTGGTGATCTTTTGTTTATTTCTTTTTGTACATTGTCTATATAAATGGTTTATCCGTTAATAAAGTTATTATTATTATTATTATTATAACTTGAATATTATTATCGCAGGTGTACGATATAGTGTGAGAGAAGTCCTTGCATTTTTGAAATGTGTTTCTTTATGGATTCCTTCCTCACTTTTCAAAACTCTTTCTTACTTAAATAATAAACGTTTTAATATTTGATTGAGAATTATTCATGTGATTGTTGCAAAGATTTGTTGATGAAATTCTTGAAATATAATCAAATACATAACAACTGTGCTTAAACTTTTATGACCAATTTGGAAAACTTGGAATAATGATTGTATTTTTACTATTATAAAATAGAAAATGATTATTAAAATACATGCACAGACTCGCAGAGTGTAAGATTTTTCAACCGAAAACGAACTATAAAGCTTTAATAATGACCAGTACTGATAGAATCATCATATAAATCAGGGTAATAAGCTTTTCTGAAACCACACAACCGTTATTAATACCGGGAAAAATATTTGATTTACATAATGATTCAACTGATAAAGCTGGATTTTCAGGAATACATGGAAGAACATCTCGTCAAATGCTAATTTTACAAAGTTACATAATGTTAATTCAAATAATATGTTCAATTGTAAAGACGTTTACTTCGTGGTATTTTTTGAATATAATTAAGACGGAGACACGATTACTTTCTTTTGCCACTTTATTTAAATTACACGTGGCTAAAGATTTGGCTTCTAGTTTTTTTTTTATGGTTCGATCTCTAGAAATACTAAGTTTTGTAGCTTAGATAGATAGATAGATAGATGTTAGATGGGTGGCACCAGCGCCTATTCCACCGCGACCTTTCCAGGTCTATTGTGGATCCCTGTTTATCCCTGATGACCAGCTCTAGCTTTGCCTCTTTGATTAGTCCTATTAGCCCTGCCAGAGGGGCTTGGGTATAAGTCTCCGCGCTTGGGTTTGTAGTGCCTAGCTTTTGATATCTAATCCTTGCTAGACCCTCGCAGTGGCATAGGATGTGGAACGAGTTCTCTTCTTCCTCTAGACAGAATATGCATGGTGCTTCTTCCACCAGGCCTATTTTGCTGATATGTTTGTTGAGCTTGCAGTGTCCTGTTATCAGGCCTACTATTGTTTTGACCATGTTTCTGTCTTGGTTTAGGAGTTCGGTCGTGAATTTTGGCGATTGTTTTTTAAGGAACTGTTTCGCCTGTCTCTGTCCTGGTGAGTTCGTCCACCAGGTATGGGCCTGTGTCTCCACCCAAATAAAGAATGATTCCATGGGTTATATTATCCTTAACGATAGGCTTCGAATTCCGTGGGTGAATTGACTTAATTTAGGGTATAGTGCAATTATTAAGTCTATTTAGCTTTCACTAACTTGTATTAAATGTTTTAAAAGAAAAAAGAGTAAGTGTGCTAAGAAAGTTAATATCGTTTTGGTAGTAGTGATTTCTTTGGGAATATATATAATATTATATATATATATATATATATATATATATATATATATATATATATATATATATATTTTGCTTAACAAACTAGTAATACTTAATATCTGTATTTACGTACCGTTAAAAGTTAAACAAGCTATCGAACTAGATTTACAAATGTAATAATTTTTACAAAGATGACATTTAATCGAATGAGGGTCTGAATTTATACCATTTTTGTGCCAATTGCCGTACACGCCTGACTAAATTATTTACACTTCATTGTATTTATTTTAGTAAATGTTTCAGTTTTGGAGATTAAATAAAATTACAATAACAATACTTGCATATTTTAAAAATAAAATAATAGTTATCTTACGAACGTGACAATCTCACCCTACAAATTCTGCCTAAAATATTGCAAATTTACATAATAAGATATAATCTTGTTAAAGATACACATACCAAGAATAAACACAATTTAAATTATACAGACTACTCAAACTATAAACATTGAATTAAACAAATATAAAGGACTGAAAGGAATTTACACAAGCTATCAAATAGCCAAAGGCGGCATATCGCACAAATTCCCAAACAAAGGTATTTAGAAGAAGGAACATAAAGAATGGTATAGTCTGTCCGTTGGATCTTCCGTCCTGCGTTACCAAATATCTCTTTGAGAAACGACACAAAATCATTCAGTCTGATAAAATAAACCAAATGCGTTAGAGAAAGAACGCGCTGTAAAACTTTCGTCGTTTTTTGAAGCGATAGTTTGTGACGTACGACGGAAGATCCAACGGACAGACTATAAGAACTAATCCACTAGTACCAGGTGACTTATTACAAATAGTATGGATTTTCAACATCTCAGCATCTTATCTATTAACGATTAGAAATAAATGTTTGAAGTGCATTTTAAAATATGGCAACGTGTACCTCTTCCGTGCGTATATCAAAAACTCTGTTCAAAAAGGAAACAGTTTAACATCTTCCGCACTAGAAGTGTATGTTTTAACTAATGATGGTTTGGGTTTACCTGAGGTGTTTTGAAATGAAATGAAGTGTATGTTGTCTACAGGCCTTTATTGGGTTTCAAGAAAAAAAAAACACAAAAAATATATTAAATAAACTGCATTTATTAAAAATACATCTTGTTGCTTTGTATTCAGAATATAGATTTTCGATAAATTTGCCGAAACATCTTCCAATCCTTCGTATTAAGAATAAAACCTTAAGTTTTAATATACAGTTGTCACGTATAATACAGATGCATTAACAAACTGTTTAAAATTTTATTTAATGTCGTTTTCGTCAAAATTGTATTGTATAATAATTATGTCAATATTCTTTAAGAAAGCAGTTGTACATATTTGCAAATATTTAAGTATGTTCTTTTTAATATTTCATGTATTATAATTGTACTATTAACTGTCATAGAATTTAAAAAGTATATGCATAAATCTTCAGCACCTAAAAATTTGTGCTAGTTTTGATAATTAAGTAATTAATTACAATTTTAATTATTTTTTAAATTTGGTTTTTATTGCTACTTTATTGTTTTGGTCAATTTAGAACTTTTTGTAAAATATTACAAACTATATTATTTCTACATTTCATAATAGATTTATGATGATAATAATTTATTGCCCAATAGATTAATGTCCAAAACAAATCACAAAGTAGTGTACAATACAATAAAGAACATAATTTATATACACATACTTAAGAGAAACATTTTATTACACACTTTTCAAAATTTATTACGGTTTGATTAAAAATATCGTAGTTATTTTGAATATCATTATATAACAGACACATTTTAATTAATGGGGAATTTGTATGATAACATGAATTAGGCATGTACAAACCAAATGTCCAACAATTTCTCATCGATGATCTGGGAAAGTTAAACTGCAATGAATTTATAGTTGGCGTATCGTATATTCTATTTTTGCTTATTAATAAAGCATTAAATAATTTTATTAAAATCCTTATAGTTTTTTAATATGGATACTGTGATATTGATTTACAGTATGAAAAACATGAGCGTCAGACGTGTTTCTTATCGAATATCACACGAAGATCCGTTGCTTTATTTATTTATTTTTAACATACATCCAGCTCATATTCATAAATATGTTAATATAGAGCACTTATCATAATTCAGATATAATTTGTTTATGTTGCATTAATCATTTAATCTAACCAAATCGTGTTGTAACTCTAAACAGTCCCTCAAACTAGTCATTCTGCTATAAAGTTTTGGATCACCAGCTTATAACAAACTTGGTTATTTAATATATTGTACCAAGTCATTAATAAATAGGACAAATAGCAGAGGTTCAAGACTAGCCTTGTGGGATATCATTCTTTGATGTATACAACTTAGAAACAGAGCTCTCATCATAAATAAAGTGTCGCCGATTTGTTAAGTATACATGAATTACTTTATTAAAATTGGCATAAATGCTATATGTTCTTAATTTATTAATAAGAATACTATGTGTGGGTGTATCGAAGGCTTTTTTAAAATCAATATATATTACATCGATCTGACACACATCCATGGCCGCAGATACATATTGGGTAAAGTTAAAAAGATATGCAATGGCTGATTTACGTGCAAAAATACCGTAATGTTCTGTAACAATTTAAATGTTTAATTTATGTGTTCATTTAATATTGATTCTAGCACTTTCGAAAAATTAATAACCAAAGCAAAATCACCAACATGGGGCACACACGAATATTTTTCCAGGTAGTAGGAAATTTGCCATATTTTCATTTTAAATTAAAAATATATGACTGACGCATATAAAATATACGGACAGTCTATTACCAAAAAGGAATTAGATCTAAACCCATTATAAATTTTGCACATTATTTCTTTAAATAACGAAGAGCTAAGTTTTAAGAAACTTTATAATCTCCCAGGTGTTTCATGGGCATATCCAGTTCGTCATCCTTCTTGCACGGATGGACATAATTAAACAAATCCTCGAAACAGTTTACTATATAAGTCGCATCTGTGTATTGGCTATTTATATAGTTCACTGTTCCTGTAATTCTTGAAGTTTCCTTCAATGAATTTATGAGGGACCAAAAGTTAGATGAATCAGAATTTAATTGTTCTTCTATCGTCTCGATGTTGTTTCCTTTGGCTTCTTTAATTGCTCCTTTTAATTTACTTCTAGAGAGGTTAAACGTATTTTGTCAACTTCATTTTTAGTTCTAAGGTATATTTTTCTCAGTTGGTTTTTTCTTCTATATATTTTTCGTTACACTAAATTTTTGCACGTATAGATCGAATCTTTCATATATTTGTTGATAGAATAGACTGCAGGCGATGTCTATATCAGAAATTGTATATATTTTTCCAGTTAATATGTTGTAAATGGAAGTAGAGTAAGGTCAAATCATCTTTAAAGTTTGGAGTCAAATGTGACGTTAACATAAATTCGCAAGATAGTGCAGGATGATGCGCATCCTCTTTTATAACGGACTCAATTTCTTTATTAACAACATATTTAATTTCCGACGAAGTTATTATTATATCTAATATTGCACCGTTTTCATTACTAATACAAGTCGGTTGACATATATTGAAGATGTTGAGAAAATTATTTAATATCTGCAACTTATTTATCGAGGATTCAGCATTATGTTGAATATATTCTGGGTTGTTGATATTTCCAATTATATTGATGGGATTTTATTTATTAATTTTATTGGAAAATGTATCAAACACCTCCTCATATTAGGTGAGATATAGATACGTAGTAAAGTGACTCTAGAATTATCATTGATAAGTTCTACAGCAACACATTCAATAGAAAGTTCAGCAGGAAAAGATAGAGTGAGCCTTTTGCAAATAAATTTAATTTTTACTCTTACTTCATTTTGTGGCAAAATTTCATCATCATTAAAAGAACTAAGTAAACATGTCTCCGTTAAAAATATTATGTTGTAGCAGTTGTAAGCAACGTTATTAAGAAAGTCTAGTAATTTGTTTCTTAAGCTATTTGTATTTTGGTAGTAGCAATTTAATTTATAATTAGTTAATGAGGTCTGCTGGGATTTCTCTAGTTTTCCTCTCTTGATTTTACAATTTTAGGTTGAGTGTTTATATATTTTATAGTTAAATTTGTCTCACAATTTTGTTGCCTCCTCTTGAGAGATTACAAAATTTCTTTAAATTCTTCTCTTTGTAAAGGTGTTCTATCTGGATGTACTTTCATTTTCATGATGTTCAGTATCCTACAAAATTTATTTGACTTTGAAAAATATAAAAATTATAATTTTTTTAAATATAAGAGTTAGGTACTTAAATATTATGTTTCACTTTTAAATCAGTTCAAATATTTACAAAAAGGTACAATTGAAAAAAAACATAAACCTGTTTAAATTTTAACCGTTTAAGAATTTTCTAAATATTTCAAAAATTTACGCGCGAATTTGGATAACAGCTTTAAAAATTATTTTTAACACTTGATAAAAGCAATTTCAAAAGCACAAAAAATAAAACGTAAAACGGAAACTTTATAAAATAAAAAGGTTATAAAATATATATTTGTAAATTTGCGAAGAAATGTTTTCGAAATATTTAAATTTTATGTCATGCGAAATTATAATGTGGATTTTATTATCTGGCGTGATATTAAAACTTTTATATTTTATAGCGTTCGTTTTTAATGTTAAAACACTGAATTGAAAAATTTACAATGTTTTAACCACAAATAATTATTTTAAAAATATTATATAAAATGTAGGTTCTATTATTTTATTTTTGAGGATTAACTGTCCATTAATCTGAACGATTTTGTACTCATTCTACAATATATTACTATAAACTTAAATATGTAAAACTATTTTCAAAAATAATTCTCTTTGTGTAATAAAATTGTGAATAACTTTTGGATAATAATTTTTTTGCAAATTTATTGATTTTTCAATAAATTAATACACTAGAAACATTTGAAACTATGATAATGAAGACTTGTCTGTTAACGGTAGAGGCTTATACTTCGTTATAAACCATAATTCACAAATAAAACACTTTTTAAATTTGTATAACTGAAACTTTATTAAGTAGCTATAGTTTCGACAATTTCAACTTGTCATTTTCAATCTGTAAGTGATTTAAACTAACTGATCTATTTATTTTATAATATCAATGTATATATTATTAATGTATTCTTTTGCGTGCGAAAGACGTATACACAATTAATTACCTTAATAATCTTACAGCTATGTTGGTCATGTCACAAGATGTTCTCTATAGCTGTATATTTATTATTTTTATTATTATGGTTTCAATTTTATTGTGCTCATTAAAATTAATTAATAATTAATCTACCAACATATTCAACATAGTTTTACTTTCTAACTATATCCATTATTTGTCCGAGTTGACATATCGTGTGAAATAATTAAAACATTCCCAAAACCTCCGAAATCGTGTTATTACTGTGTTCCAGCTGAATCCACTAACACCGCTCTATTTCATTTATCACGTGCTGAAAACCAGTTTTCGATTGATGTATTTTACTAGTTTATAAAAAAAAATATATACTTTTATTCGCACTTTCTCCTGTGGCGGCGATCATTTTTGTGTATGCTTAATTTAGATAAATCTGTCAAATCACCAAGGAAAATTTTCATACTTTCGAGAATTTTTTTTAGCAGAAAAAAGTATTAAAAACAATGCCATCGACTTATTGCAAAAGTGCTTTGGAATGTGATGTATCTTAAGTGATAACTAAAAGGTATTTAATGTACGACTAATTGTATTAATATAAGTAAGTATTTTTTTTAATAAGAACAACTTTCAAATTAATCATCAGTGCACTAATTCAATTCCAGTTTGATTGAAAAGTAAAAGTATTTCGGCGCGATTTAAACGAGTAACAAAAAAACGGCCATTAAGTGCACCGGTTTTCTTCTATTGTTCTGAAGCCTAGATATTTTTTTCGGACGCTCTGCAGACTAGAGAATAATTTGCATCAATTGAGAATTACGTGATCACTAGAATCGGTTTTTGAGAGATTAATTACTTAGATACGGTACAAATTGTTTTCGTTACGGTAGAATAACGGTGATTTGTATTAAGATACGAATTTGTGCATTTGATGGTACACATCACATTTGGTATGGATCTTTCCAAAACAATTGGTTAAAAAGTGCTATCAAGAATTTGATCAGCATTGTGGTAATGGTAATGGATGATAATTTTATCTAAGATTTATTTTATGGAAAACGAAACAAGATTTCTTATTATAGGAATATTGGTTTGTTTCGTACATATGCATAATTAATTTAAATAAGTTATTGTTCTAAGACAGCGCTTGAGAAAAAGTTTTTGATTGTTTTATAGTGAAGCATTATTTTCATTTGAGGGCAATTGGTCGTAATTTTAAAATTAGATTAATTGAACGTATTAAACATTATTTGAGTATAAAACTAATAAATGAAATTTATAAGACTATTTATAAGATGTATACTTTTCTTTTAACAAAAATGTATTTTCAGTAATCCACTTAGCTAAATGTATTTAGCGGAAGCTATTGAAATTTAAAGAGCCAAAACTGTTTCCTTTTAAACTAATGTATACTTCTATTTTTACCCATTTCATATAAATAAGGTAATAATTTCTAATTTGAGGTTACTTTGAGTTTGACAATAACCATGTATTAATCGGAATTTAAGTGACTTATACTTTTGCAGATATAGTGGTAAAACAAAGTCATGAATAATATATAAATAAATATACCATTGAGGTAATATCTACTTGTTCTGCGAATATATGATGAATTTCCTGCCTTTTAAAGAGATGTATATCTGTGCTTTATTTTTATTCTCTTTCTTTTTTGGCACAAGAATTAAAATTACTATTTTTAATTCGTATGATTCAAGATGATTTTGGGTTGTAAGATTATTATTTTAAGGTGCGCAGTGTGCGGAAAAGGTGTCTGAGGGTGGAGGGAGCGCGTATATCCTGTGCAGATTTTTAAATTTTTCATCCCCGAAATCTCGGACACATTCTGGGCAGATGTATTTGCACACTAAAGATGTATATGTTAGCAATATAGAAGTGTGCTTAAGTAACCATATATTGTACAGTTTAATGTTTAAAATGATTAAATATAGACTTTAGTAGCACAGGATTAATCCAACAAATAGAAAAAGCTAACTGGCAAGTAATGTAAGGACGTGCGTTGTCTTCTTAAGATGCATCTGGAGGGTCATCTAGACAAATCGTTAATATTTGTTGTATAAACAAAAATGTAAATGGTTACTATGAGCTATATCCCAGACAGTTAAACAGTTTTATTGATATTGATCTTAATAGCAAACACAAAATCTTTCTGTAGTGGCATATATGGCTAGTTAAAATTGCGTATTATCATCACTAAGTACAATAGAATTCCATTTTGAAATTCTCTGCACCTGTCCAAATATTACAGACAATGTTTCGTAGTCAAAGGAGGTACTAACCACGGACGGTATTAAAGAAGCCCACACGCGATTAAACTATTTGTTTGAAGTATTGATCTTGATGATTTTTGATAAGCATTAGTTGATCAGATGTTTTTCTTTTTGTTTTGTTTTAAGTTTTAAACTAAGTTCAAATGAGCTGAAAATAATAATGATTCTTCACCTAGTTATTACTAGCTATTGAAACCTTTTCATCAGGGAATGTTTCTTTGTAATGTAAATATTAATTTAAACTAACTCAATTGTAATATTATGCCATTCTTAGATGGTACAAAACAAAGAAAATTAGACTATTATCCGCGTTCAATTGAAATCAATATGTGGCTGTTCTTAATTAGAAAATAATAAACACTAAAATAAAACATATACAATGTTTTTACCACTCAAATTTATTGTAAAATATATAAAATAAATTACAACAACACACGACTTCAGTTTCGACAAGTGCACAAATTAAGAAGAATGTTACATTTATACAAGTACAATATTGGGAGAGGGTAGAAAAATTAATATGATGGGAATAGCGACAACGGATTAGGCGTCATTAAGAGATTACAGGTTTCTGAAAAGAGGTTTGTATAAAAGCAATTTTATTGAAAAATATATCAATATTAGAATTCGGTGTCCTATATTTACAAACAAATGTAATTTTTGTGTTTGTATTTGGGATAAATTATTTATATCATCACGGCAGTATGATCTGTAATTTTTGGTACAATATATAGCAACCCCACCACGATATTAATAGGACGGCAGAAACTTGAGATAAGTTTATGATTTAAAAAAATTATCTTATCAATTTGATCAGCAGATTGCCAGTGTTCCGTCAAACAAAGTACATCAATATTATAATTTTATATTAAGATTTAATAATTTTCGGCCTTCATTCGATGTTTTACATCTTATGGAACTGTTTTTTTTTCTTGATCCAGTGAAAGAAAAAAGGATTGATCGTAATTCCCCTGGGCCATGTTGTCGGTTCCTTTAACTTATGAAAATTTTCCATTGGGACTCCAACTTTAAATGAAGAATACTTATTCGGTTGTTTTGACGCAACTGTGTGTTTGAATTTGCAATTTCTGTGTGAAAGCGACTAACGTGTAAGAAACTCATTTTTTCGACAGACTTTAATATCGAGGTTGTTGATGTTCCATATAATGAGTAGCGAGATTTCCTTTTCTTCCTATATGACACTGTTTTAAAATTTTCCTCGTCTTTATTGTTTTCGCTGAGATTTTCGTCATAGCGATTGATTGGAGCGTTTCTTTACGCTTTGTTTACATTTTTTTGTAGGTTTACATTTGCATGTTTCTCGGAGGAAGTTGTCGGCATCTGTGTTTGCATGGCTTGACTATAGGTTGCAGCATTCTTCTTTGTTACTTTGTTAACACTTTTGTTCTCAGATTTTGTGGTTATAATTTCTGTATGCATATTTTGAATGATGGTGAATATTTCCCTTATTTGGTTATTTATTTCACCAATAGCTGCCTATACGCTATTGCTGTTGGAATCCTCCAGCTGTTTTTTTTTATCAGACTTACGTTTGGGAAATTCAACAATAAACTCGTCGCATATCCATTTGAATTTTTTGAGATACGTGAAACTTGCAATCGCATATGAAGCACAATATACACTTTTCACTTTCACTAATATCGATATTACGGCTATTGCACTATGACACGTACTTCGACGACGCCATGATTAAACTAAGAGACGAATCTGCTTAATTTCATAGTATGATAAATTCTTTATCAATTATCAATTTTTTAAATATAAAAATGGAGAAAATCAAACAGTGCATGAATGGGTCTCATCTGAATCTCATTACTAGATCTTGTGCCTAGCGCCTAGGACTTACCATCAAACGTATCAATACACATCCTAATATTAGAGCGGTACTTGCACCCATCGCTTCATAAAGCCTTGTAAAATAATCCAGCATAACAACAAAAATTAAAAATTGAATTCTATGAATCAGCCCTAATATCAACAGCTATTTCGTTGAATGATGTATTAAAGGTCGGTCCACCTGAACAGAATGATATCTTGTTTATAATAACGAGAACCCGATATTGGGAACATATGATGGCTGCTAATATCGCTAAAAAGAATCGCCTATATATACGACCAGACGACTTAAAATTTCAACTTATGTGTTTGTGACATGTTTTGAATTTTTGAATTCAAACTTTAACTAAAAATTAAAACATAGTGACACGTAGTGTTAGCCGCAACTATTCTCTCTAAGTTTTGATTTATTTTTTAAGGATAATTTGCGGAAAAAAAGTACGGCACAACATATTAAAAATAATTAATATATGATTCTGTAATGAAAATTGTATATTTGAAGAATTCATCAAAAGAATGAAACAGTGCTCCGTTAACAATTACAATACTACTTTCTTGAACTGTTTCATTTGTAAGACTTTTCAAACACGTTGATTTGTTATAAAATTTAATAGTCCAATAGTTGGTACTGTTTGGGTTCTAAATTGAAGTACTTATGTGAGTTTTTCTAAACGCGTAACAGGTAATTTAGAATATAGAGTGATGCTAAGGTTAAAATCTCTAAACGTTTAAAAACTGGCTTACAATCATCTCTATATTTAGCTACTCCTAGAATGCGTACTAGAATTGCGTTGTAGTCTAAATATCCAATGCCTACATAAAGCATGTTTCTAAGCCACAATTCCATATCTTAAACGTGATTCGATAGACTATAGTAAGCAATTTTAATTGTATTAGCCGGCACCCTACCGACATTCCTTGCCTTTCCCAACATATTTGTGAATCAATGTATATACCTAGGAAACAAGGACCCATCATTTGTTTTGAATTTTTCAAACTAAACATATTTTTTTGTTTTTTTTTGTCAGTTAAGATAAGTTTATTTTTGGCAGCCCATGTCTTTACCTGGTTCATTGCTAATTTATACCTTACTTCTGTGTCTTGAATGTTTCCACCATCACTTATGAGAGTGAAGTCATCAGCAAATAAAAGAGTGTTTAAATAAATTAAATAAATAAATATTGCATTTATTTATTTATTTTATTTATTTATTTATTTCCCAACAGAAATACATCCAGTTACAGGGAAACTTAATAATAAGATACATATGATAAATTAAAACTCTTCTAATTACAAACTACAACTTTACAATACGCTTAATATCGGAAGAAAACCTTGAAAGACTAGGACTAAATATGTCAACAAAACATTGAATTTCGTGGTAACTATTTAGCATTCGATGCAGAGGGTAGTTTAAAAAATGCGTGGTATTGGCTTTATGGTAATAAAATATCAATGAATTACGTGTAACAAAATTAGGAGCATAGAAGTGAAGAAGGTTCAGAAAAAATGGTTTATCAATATGGTTGTGAATATGTTTATATAATATAAGGATTTGGATATATCTATGAATTTGTAACATTGTTGGCATCGAGAATTCACTGAGCAGCATATCGTAATTAACGGTATTTGGAGGATATACTCCGAATTTAAAGTAATACAAATACTTCACGAACTTCTTCTGGACCTTCTGCAATAAATGAATTAAACTTAAATAATTAGGGCTCCAAACCGGTGCACAATAATTCATTTTACTAAGAACAAATGAGTGATAAAAGGTAATAATACTCAGGACATTTTTAAATTGTCTACAGCTTCGGATAATGAAACCTAACATCTTTAATGATGATTGAATAGTATTATTTAAATGCGGTACAAAAGTCAACCGTTGATCAAATATTACACCAAGGACAGTTTTTACACTTACTCTATTGATAATTTTATTATTGATTCCATAATCAAATATTATAGGATTTGATTTACGATAAAATGACATAATGTTACATTTTTTATATTAAGACTTAGGCAATGTTCAAGGCACCACTTAAATAAGTTATTCAAATTGTACTGTAGCTCTATATAGTCAGCCAATGTGTGAATAGTCCGAAATGTCTTAATATCAACCGCAAACATTATTAAAAATTATGAAAAATAATGGTCCCAGGTTGGACCCTTGGGGTACACCACTTGATGCCGTATAAGAAGGGGATTTATAGCCATCTACCTCAACAATTTGTTGTCGATTGTACAAATAGGATTTCATTACAGTTATAATATTATCACTGATATTGTACTTATATAAATATTCTATAAAAATATGATAGGGCATGTAATCAAAGGCCTTCGATATATCCGTCTAAATGATATCAACTTGATTTTGTTGATCCAGTTCAGATGATATCTTATGTGTAATGTTGAATAGGTTCGTCATAATACTGCGTTTTTTAACAAACCCTTGTTGATTACTAGATATATCATGCTTCACTAGACTATAAATTACATCAGACAGAATACATTCGAAGACCTTTGAAAAATTGCTAAGGGCAAGGAACGACTCGTACAGTTTTCCATCAGTCCGGAAATAATCCACTTTTTAGAATTAAATTGTAAATTCGGTAATCGGTACACATAATACGTGCGAACAGTCCTGAATTAAAAACTTCTTCTTCATACATTTTAGCACTGTCTCTTCAGAAATATAATAGTCGCCTATATACGAATTTCTACTCGATCCCACGTTGGAACCTTGTGATGGTCTATAACTGTTAACAAAGTGAATTGCAAAAGACGAAACTATTTCTTTTGTACCCGTTAGTGACTTTTTGTCATATATCATATCACCAGGAATTTTCATAGACATTCGTTTCTTATTAATGAATGACCAGAAGCGTGCATTTTCGGATCTATTGATAAAATGTTTGTAGGCAATTGTAGACAATTGTTTATATTTCTTCTGCAATTAATAACCGTAACTTGTTATATCTGGTTGGATGCCGCCTATAACATGACCTGTAATGCTGTTTTGATTTTAAAATATTAATCAATTCTGAATTAAACCAAGGAGGGTACCGTTTCTGCAACTGCTATATTTAGGAACATGTTTATCAAATAATGAGTATAATATTTTATAAAAGTCGTTACAAATATCATTAACGTTAGCCACTGTTCCAAATATCGTGTCCCAATCAACGTTGTATATATCCATATATAGATCATTCAAGTTGGCCTTTTTAAAATTGTATTGACGATTAATATCCCCTCTAAATATAGGTGTTTTGCCTGGGAATATTAGATTAAGATTAAGAGCTGGATGATGTGGGTCTTCAGCTACTGCTGGATCAGATGCATGTTCTACATTACAATTGATGGATGGTGCTGTTATAACAAGATCCAGTAGTCTACCATTGGAATTTAATATATGATTCATTTGGACAAGGCCGGTATAACAAATAAAATGATTTAATGGTAGAATATTATTTAATAATTCACCACTGGAGACGAATTTAGAATAGTGTGGAAGATTAAAATCGCCAACAACCAATGAATGCTCAATATTTAATTTCGTTTCAATATATTCGAAAAATACATTGAACTCATGTAAGCTTATAGCAGGAGGTATGTATGCACACAAAATATCTAAATTTCTACCATTAATAATAATTCTCGCGCAGACTGAATCAATATTGGGCGTTATTGTATCAAGAAAGATTTCCCTTAATGTAATATTGCTATTAAAAGCAAGTAGAACTCCACCTCCTCTTTTATTGGATCTATCGCTGCGTATAACATTATAACAGTCTGGAAATAATTCAGTGCTATAAAATCCATCTTTTAGCCACGTTTCTGTGATAGCTATTATATCAAAACTGTTACCTTCTATAAAAGTATAGAAATAAAGTGTTTTTGAATTTAATCCACGAGTATTTTGATAGTAAATTTCAACATGGTTTGTTTTAGATTTCGAGTGATTCAGTTGGGAGAGAATTAGTTTTCCGAAGCAGAGTTTGAGATTATTTTAGGAACTCCACTGGCCTTAAGTTCTGTTATTATCGTATTTAAATATTCCCGTTGCATAAAAGTAAGGTCTAATTTAATTTTAATTTTGAGTCAAATTTTGATTGTGTGCGAAGTACATTAAGAGCAGTTGAGCTGTTCTCCAAGATTACTTTAAGTGGTCGTGGTTTATCGGAGCGTTTGCCAAGACGGAATAATTTTTTTACGACTATTCCACTCCTATTGCATGTAGCCAATGAAAATGAGGCATGTGGTATTTTTTAGCCAATCACGTCAATTTATAAGTGAATAAACACCAAGTTGCTATTTATTCACCTGAATAACCTGAAGTTAGCTATTTCCCGACAAATGAATTGAATTAGCCTTGATAAAAAAGCGAAAAACGTTGTTTCTACGTATGTCAGTTGCAAGTAGGTTATAAAATCAAAAGGTTTGGTAACACTTCATCATCCATAATAAATGCGACGGTGACAAGTTCTGCACCAAAAAATCAAACTTAAACGAGATCGTGTGTTTGGAAACGATTTGAAGAAATCTGCGCCGATAAAAACTACCAGTTGTTAGCTAAAAATTTTAATATAAACATTGAACCATTCACCGATATTCGTTTCAAGTCGTGGAATAGTTTTTAGCGCATTCAAGTTTGTTGCTTAATCGCGATTTTTATTCGAGCAACTGATAGAAAAAATCACTCGCCTGGGGGCTCGTGATTTTTTCGTGACAGTTGCTCTCATTAAAATCGCTAAGCAACAAACTTTCATGCAAAAACAAAATTTATTCGAGTAAATTGCCATCACTTATGGTATTACTTGTGATAATATTATTATTTATTTTTTGCAGCTCAGCCAGTACACGAACGCGGTCCTTGTCGTGCTTGTCTTCAGATTTTACAGCGTTCGATTCAACTAGATTGTGTATAATAATATTGTTTTCCCTAATTTTTCCCGGTCAGAAATCTCTTCTACAACGGTTCACGGGATGAATTAGTTTCAGAAAGATTAGGGCCGTCAGGCGGAATGACAACGGCATGTTGATTTTCAATTAGGCATATTTTGTTTGTTAATTTAGTGATCTCATCCCTTCACTCAACATTTTGGGCTTTAATTTGAGCCATTTCATCAATAAGGTATTTTAATTTATCGTTATCCGCTGACAACTTATCACATTTCAAAGTTAATAGTTCGACAGATTTGTGTAAATTTTGTACTGCTGTGACAATATTATTTGTAACCTATGTGGATATATCACATACATGATTATTAATGCATGATTGATGACAATATTTATTGCATCGAGGACAGGTAGTTTTATTCGCTACTGTATTATCGCATACACCAATAAACAATAAATCCGCACGAGGATTTTTTGTTTTGTTATTGTCGGACCTATGTGACATTTTAATTATAGTTAGATGTGAGGATTTTACAGGGACACACTTCACACCAGCGAGGCGAGAGGAAATGTGATAAAATTGTAGCGCACGCGCCGCACACATGGATCTCACAACGGTGTAGGTTATAATTTGATTACTTACACTTATGGTGAAAATATCAGCGAGATAACACGTAACCAATAACCACTAAATGAATACTATGCATAACACTTAGTATAACATTTTAATCACTAAGAAATAGGTACTTTGTTGAACAGTTAAAATTCACAGGTAAACAAGACATTATGGTTGCCTGTACTATATTAGTTTGTAAAGGAGGGTCGTTTATAAAAATAAAAAGGGGGAAGGACCCTAAATAGAACCTTGGGGAACCCCACATTTTATCTTTTCAGATTTCAAAAGTACTTCATTGGTATCTATTACTATATATATTATTTTATAAGATTTCCACTAGTGCCTGTAAAGTTGTACACTTTCAATGTTTGTATTAGTAGGTCGTGCGAAACACAATCAAAAGCTTTGCTCAGATCAATGAACGAAACTATTAAGATATTTTTTGTTTCAAAAGCATTCATGATCAGTTTATTGAAAGCAAGAATAACATGCGAAGTTGACATTTAGTTCTGAAACCAAATTGACTTTAATAAATAGGCAATTTTTTCAAAATTGTTCAGTATTTGACTTTTCATAATTTTTTCAATTACGTTCGATAGAATTAGCAAAATTGAAATTGGTCTATAATTACTCAAGTCATGCTCATCTTTATACTTAAAAATTGGTATTATCTTAGCCAATTCAGTAGCATCTGGAAAAATCCAGACTCATGTTTTATTAATTAACTGTGTGAGGGTAGTAATAGTATGTTGAGTATGTATTAAATATGGATCACAGATAAACAATATATATTCTCACAACTGCTGTTTTTGTATCCTGTATTGCTTCTCTAACAACTATTGGTGAAACTTCACTAAATTTAAAATTCAGGGTCTCTTTAATTTTTATTGATTCATCAAATATTGCAATAGGCAGATTTCCTATATTAGTTTCTTTGCTATATTACTGACAAAACGACTAAGAGTTACAATCGTTTATTCCATATTATGTTATGAACATAACAAGTGTATGACTTTTCCCAATATGAAAATTTGGTTACATCAAGAATGTAGCAAAACAAGTATCGAATTTATCGTTTATTCCATTTTTTCAATTTTTTTCTAGAGTAATCAATTAGAGACCACATTGCCTTTGTCTTACTTCGGGCTTTGCTGATATATTTGTCAGATTATTTGGACATGATTATACTTAAGAAAATACCGCTGTGGTCCGATAAATATGCCTCTAAATTACATGATTATATCATTTAAAGGTATGTTTGTGAACACATTATCTAAACAGTTAGAAGGGGAAACTGTAATATATAATTCCTTGTATCCAAAATATCTACTAAAAAATAACCCAGTTCATCACATTTGTTGTGCATTGACTGTGTATTGAACCTCTTCTGGGAGGTTAGAAAAAAATATTTATACGTACAACCTATGGCAAGATGTCTGGTTTCTTCAGGTCGTCGATACAATATGCTAATACAAAGTAACTAGCAATTTGGCTTAGAATTTTTCCAATGGGTTTGACTGAAAACTTCTCAATACGGTAAGAGACAATTAATCGTTGGGGAGTTTTTAAAGGACGAAGTAAAACCTACCTTCTGTAAATTTCAATATTGTAATATTATTTTTAGTATCATTCGTGCCGCCGTCGAAAATCAACGCCTGAAATTTATTAGTCTTTGAAGTGTTTTTTTATAATCAGCACCGAACCAGTATCTTCAACATCCTTGTTACTCATCTTATGCAATTCTTGTCTCCTAACAGCGCCACAATCTTCAATTTGGAGACATTATAATTAAATACTCAAACAATTTTGACTAAAATTATAAACCTGTCGTTGGGTGCATCGCATAACTGTCCCTTAATAAAAACTCGAAACTCCCTACAGTGAAAGCCTTATCATCGATTTTTCATAAATGCAGCTAACTTTGAAAACTCTATTAAGGTCAATAATTTGGTTCACTAATACTGAGGACATAACGATATAATACTCCGACCATAAGCTCAATGGTTTAATCTATTGCCTCTGGCAGAAAAGTAGGCTAAGAAGACATTCTCCGTTAAATTATTTACATTTTTTGACGTATACCATTGATTGAACTTATTATAAACTAATTCACACTTCCGAGATTTTGCTAAAAGCAAACTTTTCCTTGCCATTGCCGTGGCCTCTTCGACATTGGAAGGAATATTTTAAATATCTCTACTATCACTATGATACATTTTTTCTGCAATTGATACCAGTATAACACTCACAGATAACATTTTTTTCCATAAATAATGATGTAAACTGACAGTTGTGCTAATCATTTACTGGTAACGTTTGCTCCAATGCAGCCCGGACAATATATTTCAATTTTTTGCAAAATATTACTCATATAAACAATTCTTTAAAAGATAGAAAAGATAAAATTTTGTAAGGCAAATGCGTAAAATGTTTCATTATTGCACTCCTAATGCCAGTGTGTGCAATAGAGGATCACTTTTGACCCTTGTATCTTAAATAACTATTACTAAGCGATTTGTATAAGCAATATACATCGAAACCTTTAAGTGAAAATTAAACGACAGGCGATCGAGATTATTCGATATAATACAGATGATCTATGCCCATTTTCTAAACATAAATCGTATACATTATTAGTAGTTGCGCTAAATTCAATTGTTTTTATGCATGGCTGATAAAAGAAAACCTTCAAATCTCTGCTAGTAAATCAGGTATTAATTTTACTATATCTAGTTTACCATTCTCTTTCCATAAATTAGCGATTATTCAAGTACTCGCTAATAATTTCCACTAAAAGAATTTAAAATATTTTGCGATATCTATCATATAAAGCTTATATTATCCAAATACTTTTGACAGTATATAATATGTACGAGCCTGGAATTTTAACTTACTATTTTAGAGAAGACCAAGAAACTCCTCTGATATTAAGACTGATATCGAGAAGCCAAATTATTTCAGACTTAAAAATTACATGCTACACAACCTTGATAAATATCAGCATCCAAGAAAATATCCATATGTTATGACGTACATGGTGTACGTCATAACATAATTTTGAAACGGCTCTCTAATTATATAGAGATGTATATAGAAATTCATCTCAAGCAATCATTGTAGTATTTTCTTTCAGTTCTTAAGTCCTTGAACCATTTTAATTACAAATTGTCGACATATATCTATAAATAAATGGTGTCATATCTCTACAGTCACATTGATTTGATTAAAAGCGTTTCTGAAAATAATATTCGTGATAATCTGGCTAAATCAGCTAGTATCACAAAAAACATGTGCACTTCTTGTTTTATTTTTCTAGTGTTTTATTTTATATATTTTTTCATTTCTTTTTTCTGATAATAATTCAACATTTAAGTCGTTTCGTTTTCGACTTGTTTCAATTTCTTCTTCAATCATGTAATATACGGTGTTTATTTGATTTTACAAATCAAACAGTACTTTTCTTATTACGGTTATTAATAGTAAATATCGATCAAAGTCAAATTACGTCCGTTTTCCTGTAGCGTCAATTTACATGATACAGTTCCCACGAATACCAAGTACCAAGCAGTAATTACCATACTACGACCTAATTTACCTAAATCAACAATTAGAAAACGGCAATTAAACTTACAGTATAGTACACAACACAAATAAAAGCAGAAAATGGGAAAAACAAAAACGCAACTGGAGTGCAATTAACTTTCGATCAATCATCGGCGAACTACGAATTATCTCCCACGTACAAAATATGTAATTTCCCCAATTTTAGAATTACTTGACCGGAAAAGAGTAATCGACAGGAATGTCTATCAATTTATAGACCGTGACGTATTTTATGTAAAGAAAGTGAAAACTAATTCTAGATTTAGGCGGTGAAATAAGTGCAGGGATGAACGTAATGCAGACAATATACTATTACGTAGAATCTAAGGCTTCAACAATTTAATGGCCCATTAAATTGCAAGTTGTTGAAATTTCTCCAGTTATTATGAGTTAACCAGCAAATTTATGTATATGTTATTGGAAAAAAAAAATTTGTACTCTCATTAGTTTGAATGCAATTATGTTATCCTACATTTTATGAATACGCTGTATTAATACTAAAACAGTATTTTAATGAAGTGAACTAATCCAGTGGAACGTAAGACATATATTACGTGAAGCGATGAAAATTGCTTAATGATATTTAAAGGTGTGCATATGCAACCTATTTTCAGAATAAGGTGATTTGAATTCGATTATAAAATTATTACTTTACGCTTCAAGTTCTAACAACATGGTTTTATTACTATTTTAATTTTATATCATGAAAGGTTTATTACTAATAACAATTTACAGTAATGAGTATATATTTTACAAAAGCAATCAGTTATTGAAGAACTGTAAATATCATTATCAAAAATACCTGAAGGTATTTGAATTGATATATATATGCAAATAAATAAAGGTGCCATAAATATGTGTCCATTAATACTGTAAAATATAGTTTTTTTAAGTATATGTAATAAATATATAAACCAAAAATAGTAAAATAATTATTAAGCAGAATTCACTGCATTGTCATCATATTTGCTAAACATTCAAAAACATATTCATATTTTGTATTATAATTTTTGAAGAAGTTTATTAGAACGGAGTTCAAAGTCGTTAAGAATTAAGAATTGAATAAACTAATTAAAAGTTTAAGTTTTTTTTTATTAATGTAATAATATAATTTGATATAAACTGGACCAATAACATTAATTACAATCTTTTTATGAACATAAATGCCAAGTATTTAGTGAGTGTATGTGTTGGCTTGATGATTACATTCTCGCTTAATAACTGTTATATTTGTAGTAAGTTAAATATGACAAAACAAATACGTAGGTTATAACCATTAAAATCCATTAATGAAAGGTAACTTAATTATTTGGTAATAAAATTGTCTTGAAGTATTTTAATTCAATTTTAAAACCTATATGATACAGTAAAACTAGAATTAAGAATTTTATTGTATCGTTAGTTTTAATGTATTTAATTTAAACTAGTTTAATGTGCGTAAATTGGTCGTTAATTCCCGCAGGCTAGAACAGATTGCTTTCACGCGATTTAGTCAAACGAAATGATACACCTCCACAAGCCTGTGATTTATGGCTTTACTGATTTCCGGTCTTGTGTGTTTACTTAGCTGAATTAAAAGCAATTTTCTTGTCTCACCTTAGGGCTTGAAATCAATTGCATGCAATTGAGATCCCATTCATGTTAATCTAATATCATTACATAGACACATTCACAGTTGTAAGTAGTCCAATTTAACCTATAGTGCCATGGAAATTTATGTTTACATGATGTACTAATAGGAGTTTGATGTAATTGATTCTGGTAGAGCTAGGAGTTTGATGTATTTATTTATTCAAACATGATTACTTTATTATTTATTGTTATCAGTACACCTTTTTAAACAAATTAGAATATAGAAGTAAATACAAACATATCAAAATTAATACTAAATGAATACATACTACCTAGAAACAAAAAAATAAAAAAAAATATATATTTGGCTAACTTAATATTATACAAACATGTTTTAAATAAACTAAAGGAAATACTAAATACATCTAAACTACAATTTTTATTCATTTTTACGGATTCATTTCTGCCGTAGTTGGATCGATTAAAGTTTTCACGAAACGGAACTTGACCACGCCTACTACTAAATACATTAAAATAGTAGTTTAAGATTTTGTAAAGGAAGCATAAGTCCATTATTATATGTCTATCCTTTAATGTTCTTAGATTAAGATAAGTAAGCAAATTACTGCGACTATAGGATACACCAATTGATCTTGGATTCGCTCAATTGAAATCAAATGCTAGAAGCGTACTCTAGTTGAGACCTCACCAATGAGCATTGAAAATTTGTTTAAATGTCCACTGAGAAATCTTTTCCATATCTATTAATAAATCCTAATGTTTGTAATGATTTACGACATATAGTCTATCTATACTTGGTAAATGCGAGTTGGCAATCAAAAATGACTGCAAGTTCACGAACACAATTTAAATGTGATAGTTCATGGCCATTCATAAAATAGTTAGAAGGCAAACCTTTACTTCTATAAAATTGAATATAAGAGCACTTTTTAATATTCATGAATAAATTATTGTCATCACACCACTTACTTAAACTACAAAGATCTACTAGAATCAATAGTTGGTCTGATGGACTAGATACCTTACGAAATGATTTCAAATTATATAATATATTATAATAAAACTCTGCAGTGAGAAATATATGTTGTAATATCATTAACAAATATCAAAACCAAAATAGGACCACAGTGTGACCCTTGAGGCACCCCAGATAATACTTTAACTTTCTTAGAAAGTTTCATCGGTGGGGACTGAGAAGCCGCCTGCCTTAAATCATCCAGACTTTTTTGTCGAGTACGTGTAAGAGATAATCTCTCCTCTCTCCACGAACAAGAAAACGGGCTACTGTAGGGCTCTACAATTTGTGTAACCCTTTTCTCTATTGCGGCAAATGATATTGCAACTTCCTATTTCTTTATGTTGATTATCTCACAATTTATACGGCAGAAGATACAACCCCGGCTATTTGTAAACATTTTAAAGAAGCACCGATAACATCGTTAGAATTGCTGGATAATGGAATGTGTCCACTTTTGTCATGTAAGAAGACCACACAGCCTAGTCTACAAATCAATGGTTTTGTTATTCAATGTGTCGACACTTATTGATTCCGTGCCCATATCAATGATCTCGCTACTAGGTGAAAGAAGGAACTTAATCTAATTAAGTGCCTCTATAACATTAATTGGGATGCGAGCAGATAGGTTTTGCTGCGGCTGTATCAAACGCTGATTCTGTCCAGGCTTGACTACGGGTTTGCAGTTTATTCCATTGCTCGCAATTCGTGCTTAAAAGTCCTAGATTCGATTTATTTTGCAGGAATACGATACACTACAGGAGCTATACCTGTTAATAGTCTTTGTGATATAAAGCGTACGTAGCAACCCTAAGCATATTATAGGTTATAGGTTAAGTAGAGTCTTTTTTTTTCCAAGGACGTGTTAGCCGCGCACGGCTACCAGTGGCCCTTCTGAATCCGGGCACTGCTGGCATCACTAATAAGCATACTTCACGCAGTGCCCTTCCTCGTCGATCTACTTTATTGCTAACTTTATTTACAAACAAAACAACATATTACAGTACAATTACAGAAAATATGATACGTATTACAATTATTACAATTATTACAATTATTACAGTATATATAATTTTCGCTTGTTACCCAGTGAGAACCCTGAGACCCCTTCCTCATTCTCTCGCTTACGGTGCTGCTCTTGGGTCCTTTCTTCCTAATACCCCCTTAGAAAACCTAGCCACCGCCCTCCACTTCTCTGGTGTCTCTAGCATGAGTTCTACCAGGGTATCCACCCTAACCGCTGAGCCCAGGGCCCCCGCTAATTCGTCCCTCTCCTCGTTCCATGCTGTGCATTCCATCAGCGTGTGCTCTGCGGTATCTATTCCCCGCTGACAGAACACACACCAGTCGTCCTCCGCCTTGCCTATTCGGTGCAAATAGGCACGAAATTCTCCGTGCCCCGTCAACAACTGGCACGTAAAATAGTCCACTTCCCCGTGCCCCCTCTCTACCCATCTGCGCAGGTTCGGGATCAGCCTTCGGGTCCAGGCCCCTTTCTCGGCTCCTCTCCACCTAACCTGCCATTTCTCCAGCAACCTTCTCCACCCCATCCTCTTCACTCCTGCCTTATCCTCCCCCCGTGCGACCAGTTTGTATGTCCTGGCTCGCAGCTCCACCAGCAGGTCCGGCGGAGCCGTCGATTCCAACACTTCCGCCGCGACCGTTGATATAGTCCTGTATCCTCTGATGATCCTCAGGACTGTCGGTCTCACCGCTCGACCCAGCCTTTCTACATTTCTCTTTTGAGCCCAAGCAATGTGGCCAGGCTGCCGCCGCGTAGAGCAGCCTCGCGTTCGCCGCCCCCATCAGAACTCTTCTGGTTTGTTCTGACGGTCCTCCTACGTTTGCCATTAGCCTGGCTACAGCCTTGGCTGCCTTGGCGGCGCCTGCCGCTGCTGTCAGGACCTGCGAGCTCTACAAGGGGTTTGCCTCGATCGTCACCCCGAGGTATTTCATCCTCCTCTCTATCACTACCCCTTGGCCCAGCAGCTGAATCATCTCGCCCGGTACTCTGCCCGCTCTGCGTCTGGAGAGCCAAACCGCGCCCGTCTTCTGCGCTGATTCCATCCAGCCCGCTACCTTTTCAACCGCCAACCTTGTCTTATGCTTAAGATCCACAATATCTCTTCTGCTGACGGGAGCGGCAATCGGAAAACATCATCGTATGCTATGTTCCACGGCAACGGCCCTAACACCGACCCCTGCGGAACACCCCGGGTCATCCCCATCTCTTCTTGATTGCCTCCGTCCCACTCGAACAGCAGCTTCCTCCCCTCCAGATAGCTTCTAACCATCTGAAGCAGGTACGGTGGGACTTTTTTCCCTTCCAGCGCCTTCAGTATCACCGCCCACGGGATGGAGTTAAACGCGTTTTTAACGTCCAGCGCTATCGCGAGGCAGTGCTTCCTCCCTCTCAACGGTCCATTGTTAGCAGCGTCCGCTATTTTACGCACTTCCACAATCGCATCCACCGTGGATTTGCCTTTGGTGAATCCGAATTGCTTCCTTGCCAGCACTCCCTTCTCTTCCAGCACAACCTTGATTCTGTCCGCCAACAGTCGTTCAAGAGCCTTTCCCTCCCCATCTATCAGACACACCGGACGATAAGCTCCGGGGTCACTTTCCGGCTTGCCCTTCTTCGGCAGGAGCACCAACCTTGCTCTCTTGTATCTGCACGGGAAACACCCTTCCCTGAGGCAAGAGTTAAATGCGTCCGTCAGTTCTTGGGAGTCGTCCCTTACTGCTATTCTAATAGCCTCGTTAGGGATCCCCCCTGGTCCTGGCGCTTTACGACTCGGCAGTGCCGCAACCGCCGCCTCCACCTCTGCCCTGGAGAACAGCTGCTCCTCCAGCGGTCCTTGTCCCCATGGCCCTGGCAGTCTGGTCACCCCCGTTCTTGGGAACAGTGCGGAGACCACCTCTCTTGATCCTCCCGGAACTAAAGCTCCCACGTTGGGGCGGCCCAATCCCAGTTTTCTTGCCACTATCTTGTAAGGCCGGTCCCATGGATCTCCCTCCACTTCTTCTTGCAACTGCCTCCAATTCCTCTCCTTGCTTTTTATAACTGCCAGCTTCCAGCTTGCCTTGGCATCCTTACAAGCCTCCTCTAGTATATTCAGATCACCTCCTCTTCTTCTACATACCTGGTAAGGTCGCGTCTTGCCTCGTTCCTCTGCACCCATGTTTTGCCTCCTCCTACCCCTCATACATCTCTGCAGCTTGCTTTCGTCGAGCTTCTCTATAATCCACCTGACCTCGTTTGTTTTTATCTGAGGCATCGCCACCGCGCTCGCTGCAACTTCGAAGGAGATATGCCGATGGTCACTGTGGCTCTCCTTTTCCTTTTCCACCCTCCAGCCGCTTAGCCGGCTTAACAACTCCGGTGTTGCCATGGTAATATCGATGATGGAACATGCATTCCTCCGCACGAAGGTCGGTTCCCGTCCTTCATTGGCTACCTCCAGGTCCA
>OZ018387.1:79926722-80075133 GCA_963969525.1 Ontholestes murinus
TATTGGATGTTGCAATGTGTCTGATGGTGTTTAATTCTGTGTTTAGATGAAGTTCTGATAGTGGCAGATTAAGAGCTCTGTGTATCATCGAGTTAAACGCGGCCATTTTATGTTTAATCGGATGTCGTGATATATTGGGAATGACTGCATCTGTGTATGAGGGGTTTACGAAAGATGTTGAAGGTTAAATTATTATTGGTTTTAGTAATGGAAAGGTCTAGAAAATTAATGTTTTTGTTAGTTTCGGTCTCTACAGTAAATTTAATTTTAGGATGTAGGTTATTGATGAAGTCGAGGAATTGATTGAGTTGTCTGTCAGAACCAACAAAACAAGCTAATATATCGTCTACGTATCGGTGCCAAAGTTTGATATGTTTTATACCTAATGTTGAATTTAAAATTTTTTGTGTAAGGTTGTGCATAAAAATATCTGCTAACAATGGGCTTAAGGGGGAGCCCATTGCTAGACCCTTTGTTTGCTTATAACAATAATAATTTAACCTTCAACATCTTTCGTAAACCCTCATACACAGATGCAGTCATTCCCAATATATCACGACATCCGATTAAACATAAAATGGCCGCGTTTAACTCGATGATACACAGAGCTCTTAATCTGCCACTATCAGAACTTCATCTAAACACAGAATTAAACACCATCAGACACATTGCAACATCCAATGGCTATTCTACACATACCATCGATAAATTGATTAAAAAACATAAAATGAAAAAATATTTAAAATACTTATACGCTGAAAATTCATCATGTTCAAATAATATATATAAGTCAATTACATTTTTTGGTGCGGTTAGTTCGCAAATTGGTAACTTACTAAAGAAACATAATATTAATATTGCATATAAACCGTGTTCTAAATTAAAATATTGTATTTTCAACCAAAAACAAAAATCGCCCGCACTTGAAAAATCGGGAATATACAAATTAACTTGTTCTGAGTGCAAAAAAGTGTACATCGGCCAAACCGGTCGTAAGTTCAATACGAGGTTAAAAGAACACCAGCGATCTTTCCGGCTTAGACAAGAGGATAAATCTACGTTCGCCGCACATCTTATAAAAGAAAAACATCCTTTTGGCGAGGATGTACTCTCAGTACTACACATTTCCAAGAAAGGCCCTAAGATGGATTTGTTGGAGTCCCTGGAAATCCAGAAAATACGCGCTAATCCGGAAAGTCCAATTCTTAACGACCAACTAGATCTTGTATACACCCCTATTTTTAATGCGCTCATGTAATTATCGAAACTATTTATACCTGTACAATCGGTTTTTTAAATTACTTCTTGTTTGTGTTTGAAAATGGTACGTGCAGTTACCGAAACTTAAGTCACAGAAATAAATTTCGTGTTATACAAACAAAGTTATTAGTGTGTTTCATTTCTATTCAACATGTATAACGAAGTAGAAGCCTTCAACATCAACAACAATATACAGGAAGCGTACTAACGTCAACTCAACAATCCCATTTGTCTCAAATTACCCGTTGTCACACAAACTAGCTGCATATCACTCAATTATACATAGAGATTTCTCCATTCTCTTAACTACTGGCAGATGAGCCACAGAATTAAATAAAATAATTGTAATTGCCATTGACAATGGTTTCCCCACTAACCTGATTCAAAACCTAATAAACAAAAAACGTCATCAAACCACAAGGGTTTAATATATCCCAAAATAGCTAATTTAAATACATCGTTCTTTCAGTTCACATACTTTTGAAAAACTAACGAACAGATTGCTAATATTTTTCGAAAAGTGAATCATCAAGTAGCGTTTAAACCTCCTGGAAAATTATCAAACATGCTATTCAATGCAAAACATAAAAAAAATCTGGTGTGTATGAGATCCGTTGTTCAGAATGCAATAGTGTGTATGTATCTTTTTAATTTTTGAGTAACTTTTAACCTATTGTAATTATGTAATATGACATGTGTGGAAATGTGTACTTATGTACTATTGTATTTGATAATGTATTTATTTTTTTACACAAATATATATTCTATTCTATTCTATTCTATTCTAGGTCAAACAGAACGAAGTGTATCAACTCGTTTTTCCGAAGATCATCGTGCTTTTCGTCTTAATCAAGACACTAGCTCTTTTCAAATCATTGTTTAGAATACAAACACCAATTCCCGGATATAAATTATTTAAAAATCGTGCATAATTGCAACAAGGGCGCTAAGCTTAATCTCCTGGAGTCATTGAAAATTTTCAAACAGAGCCATAATCCGTCAGTAAATTTTCTTAATGAGCAGACCGAACTAATCTTTTCGCCACTTTTTAATCTAGTACTATCCTCCCGAGATAATCCGCAAACAATTAGCGGCAGGTATATTCCCTCAGTCCAAAATAGTTAGAATAAAATCACAATTTCATCAATTTATAATTCACTTGCTAATGACGATAAAACGTCGAAACTTGAGTCGTGCTGTGTTGTTTAGATTTATATAATTGTGCCTAAACGTTATATAATATTTTTAAAATAATTATTTGTGGTTAAAACGTAGTGAATTTTTCAATTCAGTGTATTTAATTTTTGGCTTATGATCATAAACCATCTATACAAATTACTAGAAGAACTTTATTAAGTCGATTGTCCTTTTGCAGATAGAAAACAATAAAACCAATAAATTTGTAAATGAGACACAATAACTTTGTTTTACCACTATATTTTTATAGCTTATATTCGAAACTATAGCCAATGTAATAAAATTTAAAAAACAATATAAAAGTGCATTATACAGGGTGTCCCGTTAATGCGGGGAAATGGCTAGACCATAGATTCCTGAGGTCAAAATATGACGATTTAACGCAACTTATCTATATCCAAAAATTTACGGTTAAGACGGAATTTGGCTTCAAAGATTCAAAAATTTATATTTCTTTTGTTTATAACAATTGAACGCTTTATTTGATTTCAATGAAATTTATTTTTAATAACTACCATAATATAATACATAATTTCAGTTATTATGACTATTATTCGTTAACAAGAAGTATAAGAAACAGTAGTACCACCACTTAAAAACTAAAATATTTTTTTATTGGTGGATCCAATAAAAACTAAAAAAATACTACTTGAAAGACCATTTAATTTAAAAACTTTTTCATCTCTTAATAATATTTGAAATCTTTTACGGTTTTCCCACAAAAAAATAAAATATATATATTTTTTATCTAGTAAAAACAAAATCTAGTTTTTCATCGAATCGAAAATAAATGTTTTTCGTGGCCGTCTTTGTTTAAAAAATGTAAATTATGTATAATAATTATTATTTAGTGTCTTTTGACAATTAAGTTTTAACTTTATTATAGTTCATAAATATTCATATTTGGAACAAATAGATATCTCGTTTGTATTAGGATTTTGCAAAGAAAATTGTTTGAAAAGTGTTAGATGTTGTTTTGATTTATTTTATTAATTGATATTATTTAATTTTTATTCAATTGAGTAAGTTTATTTACTTATTAATGAGTGCATAATGTGTATACGATATTCATATTTTATTTTTTGTGCAAAAACCGTACAAGATATCAAAAACAAGTAAGAGTCAAAAAAGTTTTTAAATCTAATGCCCTTTCAAGTACATTTTTTTTGGATTTTATTGGATGCACCAATAAAAAATATTTAAGTTTTTAAGTGGTGGTACTACTGTTATTTATACTTCCTGTCAATCATTAATGGCCAAAATAACTAAAATGATGTATGATATTATGGTACTTATTACTAATAAATTTCATTAAAATTAAATAAAGCGTTCAATTGTTATAAACAAAAGAAATAAAAAAAATTGAAACTTTGAAGCCAAATTCAGACTTAACCTTAAATTTTTGGATATAGATAAGTTGCGTTAAATCGTCATATTTTGGCCCCAGGAATCTATGGTCCAGCCATTTCCCCGCATTAACGGGACACCCTGTATAATGCAAAAACAAAGGCGAATGCAGATTACATTAGTCAAACAACTAATAAACTGTAACGTTTAAGGCCAGTTTTGAACATTATCATGCGTATTGCAGGGGCTGGGGAAACACACTCCAAATTAAGAACTCCAGGGTAACTTAATAGCACTTTATTTGCCTGCGGCTGGTACAATACTAATGGCGCACACGATGTCCGCATGCCCTCTGTGTATATAAACTAAAACTAATTCTAACAAATACATTATATAAACCAAAAGCTATGTGGTCGTTAATTAAAACAAATAACAGAGCAGTCTGTGATAATGTAAACTGTAGTATAGACCCAAATGATTTTAATTAGTTTTTTACTAAGATTTCTGAATCTATTTTATCTGATTTACCACAAGCAGAAATAGATCCACTAGGACTTATGAATACAGTGACTACTTCTTCTAAATTCTTCTCTTTTAGAGAAGTAAGCGAGGCTGAAGTCCGAGACGCGATCACATCCCTAAAAAACTCCAATGCTCGAGATTCATATGGCATGACAAGCGGAGGTATTAAATATATAAAGGATTTAATTATAGCTCCTGTAACAAAATTGATAAACGGTTGTATTCGGGAAAATGAGTTTCCAACATGTCTCAAAATAGCAACAGTCATCCCACTACACAAAAAAGGTTCACGTACTGACATTAACAATTATCGCCTCATCTCTTTACTGCCTATTATCTCAAAGATATTTGAGATGCTGCTTTTTAATCAAATATTGTATTTCATAGATGAAAACCAGATACTAGCCGACAACCAATTTGGCTTTCGTTGGGGACGGTCGACGAGAGACGCGGTTAGGGTTTTTGTCGAGGAAATTATCAAAGGTTTTGAAGCTGGTAAATATACAGCGGCATCATTCTTCGGCCTAAGCAAGGCCATTGACTGCGTCCCTCATGACATTTTACTTCGGAAATTATACTTTTATAATTTTAGTCCACAAAGTGGTCGCTTAGTAAACTCCTACCTCCTGAATAGAACACAATGCGTTGTTTTCAATGATCGCTCGTCTGCATTCATAACTGTATCTTGTGGTTCTATTCTAGGGCCACTACTTTTTTTAGTATATGTGAACGACCTACCTGCACATATTGTACATGGGAAAATAGTTATGTATGCAGATGATACAACATTAATCAATGTAGATGATGACTATGAAAACGTGTTGCACCATAGAGACATTTTAAATGATCAGATTCAGAAATGGTTCAATTCAAACAAACTCTCTCTGAATATAACAATAACTGTAAGGCTAGTTTTTTCCTTAAAATCTCATAATTAAGAGCATGGGTTTTGCAAATTTCTGGGGATTAACCTAGATACTTAACTAATCTGAAAAGAGCATGAAAAGGAACTGAGTCAAAAACTCAGCCGGGTCACATATCTACTCAGGCACTTGAGCAATTCACTACCTAAAGCTGCACTTATTGCTGCATACCATGCTCTTTTCCAATCCCATTTACAATACTGTATACTTACATGGGGTCATTCTAGTATCACTACTAGAATTTTTAGTTTGCAGCGCCGAGCCATTCGAATACTGGCTGGCATGGCATTAAGAACCTCCAAATACTTACATTACTGGGTCTATTTATTTTGGAATGCCTGTTACATGTTCGTAAAAACGTTGACTCCTATTTAACACATGATCAGATTCACGATCACAACACTAGAAGTTACGAACTAATTTATCCTGGGCGATCAAGGCTCTCTAGATGTAAAAATGGAATACATTTGTATGGGCCTAAAATATTCAATATTTTGCCACAGGCAGTAAAATCGCTCCCCTATGCAAAATTTAAAAATACTGTGAAGTCATACTTAACAATTAAAGCATTCTTCAGCATAGATGATTGTATTAAGCTTCGACCTACTTAATTTTATTCTATGATCCATTTTTTTTTAATCTTTTAAATCTTTTGTTCCTTCTAAATTATAATTGTTTTTTCAATTGCTTTACTTTTTTTTATTTTGTCTTGTTTATAATTTTTATTTAGAATTTTATACATCTACACCTTATTTCTAGTCAGCTTTATACATTTTTAACACGTTTGTTCTGTCTATATAATGTCAGTTTTTATATATGCTCACCAATTTTTATTTTTGTCTAGTTTTATAATTTGTATATATTGTCATTCAAGATCTACCACGAAGTAAACGTCTCCACCAAAAGTCGATAAATATGAAAATTAAATTTTATTAGAAAAATGTCATAAACAGGATAATGATAATAACGATCATCTTTCCTAAGTAATTACACCAAAATACAAAAAAATAACCTAAATATTCGTGTACATTAGAAAACTGATACCGGGTAAAGCACATCATTACACGTTATACAATGGTAATTACTCATGGACCCGCCTATTGGTCCCGTTCGAAACATTTTCACTTTCATATCTTAATCTTGTAGCAATTGCCGTATGTTTATAAAAAAAAAATAACGTTCGTACCCGAGGATCGTATATATTGTCATGTAATATGGCGAAGAGATATGTGATATGATTTATGTAAATGAAAGGAGGCTAGGCGGAATAGGATGATCTTTTTTCTAACATCGGTATTCGCTTTCTTCTTCAAATTATGGTCAAATTTGGACGGAGAAAATAATTTTTGATTTCTCTAAATTTTAATTAAAAACTTTTATTTAACCACTTGCCATATTAATTATTTCTATATGTGTTTTATGTATAATATATTTGGTTTTTATATTTAAAATATACTCATAAAATATTGGTAACATCTCGTTTATACTAGTATATATATACTAGTTTCGTTTGATGTAAAAAGCCTGTTTACCTCCATACCGGTGGCAGACTTAAAAAATATCATTAGAGAAGAACTACAACATAATTCACCACAACAATTGGAAATCCACAAAATTATAGATATTTGCCTATCACAAAATTATTTTAAATTTAATGATAAATTTTACTCTCAAGAAGACGGTTTACCCATGGGAGCGCCTACTTCACCCATACTGGCAGAGATGTTTATGAAATCTTTTGAGGATAAAATTTTTAAACAGAATAAGGCCTTAACAAAAAATATCCAGTTCTGGTGCCGTTATGTTGATGATGTTTTTTGCATCTGGGAAGGCTCACATCGTCAGTTAGATTTGTTCCTAACAGATTTAAATAAAATCAATAATAATATACAGTTCACTATGGAAAAGGAAGAAAATGGAAAATTAAATTTTCTGGATCTTACAGTAACAATAAATAAAAAGAAGCTCCAATATTCAATACATAGAAAACCTACTTCCACAGATATTATTATTCCGAGTGACTCCTTCCAATCGGATCAAATTAAATTGTCTGCACTTAAATCTTATATTCACCGACTAATCACAACACCCATGGATAAACACAATTAAAACCAAGAACTCAACATCATTTATGAGATCGCCAACAATAATGGTTACACGAAGAGGTCAGTTACCAAATTAATAAATAAAAAGAAACGTAGGATGAAAACCCAGTTACTCTACAGTGCAAACGCGGAGAAAGATAATAATACATATGCAGCTATCCCTTATATAAAAAACACCAGTGCCAAAATTAAACGCCACCTAAAAACATACAATATACAAACAATTGTTGTCAATAGATCCAATTTGGCAAGACGGATAGTGAATAACAAAATTGATAAAAAGGATAAACAAAAAAGTTCTGGTGTTTATAAGATCGGATGCTTAAATTGTAGTGGAATTTACATAGGCCAAACAGGCAGAAACTTTGAAATACGATACAAAGAACATCAAAAAGCAATTAGGGACGGAAAATAAAAACCGGATTAGCCGAACATTGTATTAACACTTGACACCACATGGGAGAGATGTCCGCGCTTAAAATCTGCCGAAAAGGGAAAAAGCTTAACCTCCTGGAAGGATTGGAGATTAAGAAAGCCATTGAAAAGGGGATTAAGGTTTTAAATAATCAACAGGAGTTAATCCAGGCCGACAGCATACTAATCGCGGGACTGCCCACCAATTAATCGACCTGCTTAACAATATAAATATTTGTACATTTCTTAATTTTAAGTAGTTTAAATTTGATAATGGTCTGTGAAGACCGAAACACGTGTCAGGCAACTGAGAATAAAAACATTATGGAACAAAACAAGTGTTACTCTCCACCTAATATTAATTTAAAAATACAAAAACTTTTCGTAAATCTACAAAAATGAGTCTTACTAGAACTACTTCTCTCGCCAATACTTTAACAGATATTGAATTATACAAAAGTCATTTGCTTGATACAAATATCACAGCTATCAAAGCGACACTAGTTTGAATGTATTTATTTCTTTAAAAAATAAATTAACTATACTACGTGTATAGTAGATTAATAACTCTAGTTTATAATTATCTACTATTTATACCTACGTAAAAAATGATTTAAGCAAGAGTTTACAGCACTAGTTAAATAACAAGTTATTAAAATAAATAAACACTTTTACGTACATATTTTTTTTATTAAAGTAACATATTTAATAATATATAATATAATTTTTTCTTCGTAATTTAAAAAATATTTTAGGAAAATTAACCCAAAATTACTAAAGTTTCTAATCGAAATAATAACTCAGATAAAGATGATTATGTTCCCGTATCAAACTTTGTTAATTCGTATTTCATTTCTTATTAAGCGAACCTACAAACATCATTTCTCTATATTAAGGGTACTTTATATATTATGTTCTGAATCATCACAAGAAGATGATCAGCAATGATTTCATGCAGAAGTTATATTATATAGACTGCAAATATACTCCACGGTAATTTTTAATTGGTTTCCTGTCGCCTGTCTTGAAGATGAGACGAATAAAACTTCTCTTCTATATGTCAAGAAAACACAATCTTAAGTAGATCTTGAACATAAGATATAAATTGGATTCACTAAAGTAAAAGCTTATTTTTATAGCATACAACCAGGAATATCATTCGTACTTATTGCATTGTTTTATTTTAAATATGGCATAAGTAACTATTCACGATTAATATACAGTATGTAGAGTTTTATGTATTCTTCTGTAAATAATGTATACCTCTTAACAATATGAAAACAAACATTAACCGACGAAAATACTTTGCAAATAGTTCCAAAATGGCAATGTCAACATACGCTACTTCATCCATATAATGCATTACATAATGGAGCTCACTTTCATTGTTGAAGTTGTGTACGTAAGTCCAAATTTTTTTCGGATTCAAACTTATTGCCGATTCTTGATCGGTCAGGAAACGACAAAAAAGTTGATTGTTAAGTTGTTTATATCTTTATCTCAGTTTATTGACAGTCCACTCTATTTATTCTTTAAAGGCGTTACTTTTTTTCTTTTTATTAACATTTTAAGTTTTTTAAAAACCCATTTAGGATTACCTTTATATTAATTAGGAAGGTGTTAGACTCAAATAGATTGAGATATGGCGGTATGAACTATTTTATAAAAATAATCAAGAAAAACTGCATTAAAAATTCCAACTTATTACCAACAAATATATTCATATTTTAAAAGTCAGCAATATAGAATAAACATTTAATTTTAGGTCATTAATGGATCAGAATTTACCCTATTAATAATTCCGTCGCATAGTCTTGTTTTTTTTATATATTAGTCGCCACAACTGGCGGGGTGGTGAAGCACTGTGTTTCCGCCATTTCTTTTCCTATATTCATCCCTTTAAACAATGAATAAAACACTTACTATGTTTTTAACCACTATAATTGATTATAATATATAAATATATTACAATTAGTACGACTTAAGTTTCGACTGATTATAAAATTTTGTAATCTTAATCTTAATCTTTTGCACCTGTTCGCCGTAAATCGTTTTGCTCCCCTCACTCAATTGTCAAAATCTATTTAAATGTAATTTTTTCGTTAATTTGTTCACTTGATAATGACCGTCAAAAGTCGAAACTTAAGTCGTACAAATTGTAATATATTTATATATTATAATAAATTATAGTGGTTAAAAACATAGTAAGTGTTTTATTCATTGTTCATTATGAATTACCACATAGTAACGGTCGCAACCATCATTATGATTAAATATTCATCCCTTTAATTTTACATGTTCAATATTACCATTACTCATAATGCCTTTGGAATGCGAATGTAATAATATAATTCCGCCTAAGAATGTATCTATGTGCATTAAATGCTACGGTGCATGTGGCAATTGGTATTATCGAAAGTGTGTTAACCTAACTGATAAAAATCTTGCATTTTATCGAGGCGAAGAGAAGAAGGGCAATGGTGTAAAATGGATATGCCAGTTATGTTCACCATCGGTTCTTGCAATAAAGGAGTTCTGTCGTACTGAATTTTCCACTTTTAAGGATGATATTATTAATCAATTTACATCAATTCTGGATACTATATCATCGCTATATATCTAGCATTTAGGTTACTTGAGGTTGAACGTGAATATACAATTTTAAAGGATGAAATGTAGTGGTTAAAAGGCTTGAATAATTGTGAAATTATAATTTGTGAACTAGCTGATAGAGAAATGTAACTAGACTAGGCAAAAAACCGAGAAAATAAGACCTCTGAAAATTACATTAAGTAATCAAAATCGAGAGAATGATTCGCTCAGAATGCCTTCGAAAATTAAAAAAATTTAATGCCACACAAATTAAAAGCTGACTTAATTTTGGATCAACAAAATTATATGAAAGAGCTTTTCAATGAATTACATGTCAGGAGAAGCAATGGTGAAATTGGACTGTTCATTAAATATATTAACAACCCTCCTATTATTTGCGAGGAAAAAACACATGTTAATGATAATCTAAATCAAAAGACTAGCGCTATATTATCAAAATATTGGTGTCATAAAAAGTAAACTGAATGATATTATTATTAACTTAAATTTATCAACGTATGATATTGTAATTATCACTGAAACATGGTTAGACTCTTCAGTTAGTAATACTGAATTAGGTTTTTGTGTTTTTTTAATTTTTTATAGAATAATTAATATTAGATACAATGTAATGTTATTTTTTGCTCCTTCTAGATTTTCTTCCCCCTGTCTTCACCTTGGGATTTGCGGGCGTTGTTCCCATCCCAGGCTAATGGTATCGTGGGATCTCTTGGTTTTCTTCTATTCTTTTTTTCTGTTAATTATATTATGTTGTTTAATATTAGGTTCTTAATTTTTAATTTGAAGGTAGTATATTTTAAAGATTTTACGTGGTTTTGCAATTTATTATACTGTGTTATAGCTTTGGTTGTTAAGGCTGCAGAGTATTTTGTTGTTTTATATTTTTCTGTTCTCAGTTCCGATTTTCTTCTTATTGAGTATTCATGAATTTCCTTATTTGCTTGTAATGCTATGTTGCTCTTTATAAGGTTATTTTGATTTTGTAGATCATTAGTATGTTATTTAGTGTTACCATATTTGTTATATTAAGTTCTTGAGTTTAGTTATATAGTTCTAAATGTGTGTGTGTTCTTCTTCCTAGATTGTACAATGTTCTTAATATTTTATTTTGTTGTATTTGTAGCTTATTTATGTTTTTTTTTTTCGTTACATTTCCCCAGATGTTAATCAGGTAGTTCATTTTTGAAGTGAATAGTGCATGGTATATCTGTCTTCTTGTTGAATCGCTAATGTAGTTTTTAATTTTATTTATTGCTGCTATTAATTAATATAATTATTAATTAATTTAATATACAGGGTTATTCACGCTATACGGCACGGAATATTGTGGCCAAAATACGTGACTTTCAAAAAGTTTCACTTTGGGGATATATGGGGGTCTATTAGGGCTACTTTTTAAAATTACTTTTATATTATACAGGGTGTCCCAAAAACCCTAAAAGTATCAAAGTTGTGTTTTTTTAATGAAACACCCTGTATTTTATTGCTTTCTGGATCCTTCGATCAAAATAAGTGTGTGTTTTAATAAGGTTTTTATTACCTAAACCATAAGGTTTTTGAAATAATTTGAATTTTGTAAAAATTTATCCTAATTTTTATGTTTCAAATACATAAAAAGTAATTAAATTATGGATATCAAATTTACACTGAAATGTAACAATAGATCATATTTTATTTTCCAAGTATAATAAACTTGACATCTTATGCCGGGTGCAAAAAAATGGAATTAAACAAATGAGAACTTTAAATGGCTATAACTTCAATTATTTAAATGGAACGCCATATTTTTTAATTTATCAGCAAATGCAGGTTTTAATTACCTATCGAATGGTATTTATATCTTAAGTGTTAAGTCTTCTCGTTTTTACAGAAAATGCCAAAATATTGTTTATTGCACCGTTTTAGTACTTTTTAAGTAAACATTTTAATGTATCTAGTTTTCTATGGTATTTAAAAACGTCAGATAATGAATTTAGTCTGTCACTTTAGCTTAAAAAGCCTGTCTTTTGTTATAGTTGTCTTATTTTGCATTTTTGTGTTAGATCGTTAGTAATCGTTATTGTTTGAACGTTGAAAGTTACGAAATAAATTCCGTGTGTGATATTAACAAAGTAAGTTTTATTTATCATTTGATAAAGTTCCTAATATGTTGTCAGAATTTGATTCTTGTTTATCACGTGGTGAAACATTTTAAATATTAAGGGTTGTTTATAGAAAGCCACTTGGTCCATTTCACAATTTTTACGATTTAATCCGACTAGTTTCGATTTTTACATCATTATCTAGCTAATAATAGTCGGAATAAATCGTAAAAATTGTGTAAATTCTATAAACAACCCTGAATGTTTTTAGACGATCACATATCGCATTCCGGAATTGATAGTGAAGAACAGTTGCCTTGTGACGAATTTAATAATACCTGCTCATCTAATAATATAATTTTAAATCAGTTTTCAGGCAGGATCAGTCATATATTTAATTCTTCGCTTGATACATGTTCCGTAGGTCCTAACGGCATCCCAGTTTTTTTTCTTAAAAGATGTGTTTATTCTATTTGTCAGCCACTACATATAACTTTTAATGTATCTTTAAAAAATGGTATTGAGAAGATCGGATTTCAAAAGTGGTTATATAGCTTACTAACTGAACGTTCGCAATTTGTAAAAAGTAATAATTTCATACCTCGTAATATACCTGTATCGTCCTCCGTACCGCAGGGCTCGCTAATGACATTAGTATGTACATTGTGGGTAGTAGGTTCTTACTTTTTGCAGATGATCTTAAAATATTTAGAATTGTATCGTCAATATCTGATCACTCATTAGGTTAAGGCAATATCAATAATCTATGCATATGGTGTACAACGAATTGTCTTTAAATAAATCTTATTAAATGCGCGGTTGTCTCATTTTGTTGAGGTCAACATATTTTATATACATATACAATAAATAACTGTTTTATCCCGGAATAGCTTTATAAAGGATCT
Source organism: Ontholestes murinus (assembly GCA_963969525.1). Taxonomy (NCBI): domain Eukaryota; kingdom Metazoa; phylum Arthropoda; class Insecta; order Coleoptera; family Staphylinidae; genus Ontholestes; species Ontholestes murinus. Next base: position 79,940,090 of record OZ018387.1, read on the forward strand.
TGGTGTAATTTTTGATAGGAAATTAGCTTTTACTGATCACATAAATATAATTTCTTGCAAAGCGATGCAATCCCTAGGGTTTTTAAAACGTTTTGCAAAATATTTTTCTATAAATACACAAAAGGTATTATATCTATCTCTGGTTCGTTCTCAATTGGAGACCAAATGCATGTCACCTCATTTTGCTAAAATAGTATAAATAGTACAGAATAAATTCCTTCTGTGTATTTCATACAAGTTGGGTATACCTCAGAAGCAATATAGTCAATCTAATGTTATTTCGTATTTAAATTTGGAATCTCTGCAAGAAAGAAGAATTTAATTAGATTTATGCTTTCTTTTTTAATTGGTTAATGGTTTGACGGACTGTAGCGATTTGCTTGTGATTAATTTTAGTGTTCCTACCACAACTAGTCTCCTACTATTTTTTTGCATACAGTTTCATAGATCAACGTATGGAAGTAATTAATCGTTATGCCGAATGCAAAGATTTTGGAATATATTGAGGAAATCTTATAATGTATCCATGTTTTGTTAAATTTAAACATTTCATAAAGCGTCTTAAACTAACTGTTTGTATGTCGTAATTATGTGTTTCTTTCTTTTTGTCTTTTTGTTATTGATATCCTGTTTATTCTGCATGCTTCAATTATGTTAGCATTATTGTATTTCATTGTTCACAATTATTATTGGTTTCTATGCTGCACTGTAATTTTAAGAGTAATTTATTTAGTAATTTAATTATTATGTATAATTAGGTAATTTAAGATTTTATAATATATTGTAATATGGTGAGTAGCCGTAAATAAATAAAAAAATAATAATAATATTGTAGCCAAAATGTGGCTTACAGAAAGGAACATCAACTACAGATACTTTATGGTTGGTGATATTGCTGAAAACAATCCAGGAATACATTCAGCGTGCTTGGCGGAATATAATTTACTTAATTCAATATTAAAAGGTAATATGACTCTAATAATAAATTAGCAGGTATACTTAAAGTTTAAAAAAAACTGTGCACAATAACATTTACATCCCATTTTAGGTTTGGTACATTATAATCACCACATATGAAAAATTTTTTGATCGTCATTATCATACACTCAATTTTCTAATGTATTAATCACTATAGATTTGAGGTATAGATCCAGGAGGAATATACTTAGCACCAAACATATTTAATTATACCAATTTTTGCAGAAACAAACAGTTTTTCAACTAAATTTTGTCATGCTGAAATAAACTGCCAGAAAGTTCCTTCAAAAAAACTGGACAAAAAACCATATTAAAGGACATATAAAAGATTACAGATGTGCATAAGGATTGCTGCCTTCCAAACATCATGGAACAAGAAGGGTTAGAGTGGAAGAACATAATTTGTCATTGTGAACTCCGCCCGTGCTTTCTTCGTCCAAAATTTTAAGTATGATTTTTGTAATAAATTTGTTTTTATGTATTCTTTTAATGAAATAAGACCAAAGTACCGAATAAATGAATAAATAAATAAATAAATGATACATTAGGAAAATGTATTTGCTCTGTTCTCTGATTTTATTTTTCAGATACCTGACACGTGTTTCGACTTTACAATCATTATCAAAGTTATTAAAGCCCCCCTTTTTATATCCCTTGGTATATTCGGTTTATGTTTTATGGGCATGTTGTACAGGGTTGGTCCTCCTAGATTAATGTCTTTCAGGCGGTACATCTTTTCTTCGGGGATATTATCTGACAATTTAATTGTGGTAACTAATTCTTTCTGGTATTTATCCGTGGAGTCTATCCTTGGTAGTTTAAACTGGTTCTCTTCAATTAAACTGTGTATCTTATCAATGTACTCTGATCTGTTGATGATAGTGATCGTGTTACCGTTCTCGGCTTTGCTGATGATTAATTGGTTATCTTTTTTGATCTCTAATAATTCTCTTTTCTGATTTCATGTTTTTTTTTACTGACTCTGCCTTTTCTTATGTCCTTCCGTATGATGTTTGTTGTCGGTATTTTGTCATGTATGTTGTTGTCTCTTGCTCTGTTTATTGTAATTGCTGTTGCTATCGACAGCTCTTGGAATTGATGATTGAGCGATTATTGTGTTGGTGAATATTTCAAACCTTTTTCCAATAGTTTTGTCTCCTTTTAACTGAATGGAATCGTAGATAGATTTTGGACAGATTTTTGAAACTATGAATGTTATGTAAAATCGAAACAAGTGTCAGGTAACTGAAAAATAGCAACATGGAGCAGAAAAAGTATTTAAATTTCCCTAATGTATACATACCGTTCCATCAAGAGTGTAGCGTAACAAGTATTGAAATTTCTAATGATATTAATTAGGAAGAGAAACAATTTTTCACCCGCACGATCATCATCCATTTAAGACCTGTCTAACTTATATATTAAATATTTATCAAATCGTAACATCGAATTAGATATATTTGAATGTAGCCACGTTTATACTAAGACTATGACATCAAAGTCGTTATTATTTACTATTAGCACAATCTCTGAGATTTTAGTGCGAATGCCGCCAACGTTTTGAAAATAAATCCAAAGTTTTCCTGTGGGATTTTTCTTTGGCAGTATAGGGACATTCAATTTACCATTCATCAATCTCACATTTAGTTCTTCTATAATGTTTTTGAAGTATTGAAGTTGGCTATATATCTTGTCTCTCCAAATGCGAGTCAGTGGATTTTTCATCCGTAAGTTACTGGATAAGACTTCATTAGCTATTAATTCATTTAAAAAAAACATTTTTGTCTATCTAATATAATTTTTCACACCCACCCCTACATTTTTTTTATAGATTTTGTTGATAGATTTAATAAATTCAAAATTGTATGTACATCTCATTTACATAATCATTAACACTAGAAACTAAAGATTAGGACATATTCTATAGAATACTGACAGAAAGACCATGGGTAAAATGTAAAAATGTAATGTAATAAATAATATTAAATAAAGATGTTTGTCTCTCTATAGAATAACATTATTCTTCCTTAAATGGTGCTCTTTAGTTCTTAAATAAGAGAATTAGAACAATTGGATATATTTGATTTTAATAAATCTATGTCTATTTTGTTACTATTTTCCTGGGCTTCTAATTTCTGGAAATGAATTTCAACATCTTCCAATTTTGATACTCGTAGGTACTTAAAACATAAAATACGGAAGTACTGACGCTTGGTATCAACTGAACACACTATACCCTTGATATGCAGGAAATTCAGTTATATCAGGAAATCACACCAAAGGCACTATTAACACTAATATAAAAGCAGATATAACAAAAAATCACACACTCACAATTCACTATTAAGCCTATAGATGTCATTTCTGACTATTAAAGTATTGCCCTGTTTATTGACACCTCTGAGACCTTTAATTAGTTATAATATAAAAACTGCTTTCAATAGGTACCTTTTTTATTCGTTTGTTAGTATTTCACATTATACCATTCTTATCTTAATCAATATTAGCATATTAATAGCATACTTTATGCTTTCTGTTTTATTTCTGAGAAACACAGTAAAAAGTTTTTTATTTTTATTATATCTTTGTACTCCATTCTTATAAAATAAATATCACAAAAAGTACATTACAAAATAATAAAATATACTCAAAATTTTGGCTGAAGGGAGGACGGGCGGAGTTCACTTCTTCAACGGATCTTCCACTCAAACCCATTTATATAGATCATCAATGCTGCTTCCAAGTGCTGTTACAGGTATCCATTTATTTATTTATTGCTTATATAAAGCATATGCTAGTCTTTAAATAGACATTTTTTGTGAAATGTGCTATCACATATTTGATAATTAGTATTGATGAAGATTGCTCGGAAAACGAAGTGTGCAGATACACCCAGTTGACCGAAGGTAACGACTACGTTTGTAAGGAAGGTTTAGTTAGGGACACACAGTACCTCTGCGTGGAAATGGAGGGCACGTGCAGCGGAGGAGTGTGCGCGGAACACGCGGAATGCCTTTTCGACGAAGAGTACCAAACGCATTACTGCTCCTGTAAGATTCTTGTATAACCAACCATTCTTCCACTTTCTTGGTTCTTCAATATCAAAAAACGTATTAAATGATTTATTAAATCGCTAGTAATAATTAAATTTGCCTGTAAAAGGCCACTTTTCCAAATTGTTCATGCGAAGAATTAGGTTACCTCATCCTGATTTTCTTTTCTTGCTCAAACTATTATTTTAGTTGCTATAACTTATATTTCTCTTTTTCTTTTTTTTTTCTTTAGATGCTTATTTAATTCCCATAAACTCTGCAAATCCTACCCAACACATTCTCCTTTAATATTATAATTCTTCTTTCAACAATTGTTTTGATAATCTAAAAGTATTTGCCAAAACTAAGCCTACATTACAAAATGTTTATCCAAAATGAACACATACGTTGTAACTAATAGAATACCCTCAACTTTAATTTATAGTTGGTTATCAAAGATATATTATTGTTATTTTTCGGAAATAATACTTTAATATTTCTGCTTTTAAATTTGGTACAACATGGGTACCTAGTTAGAGTCATGTAGTCAATCAATTGTGTATATATAAAATGATAGATAAGTTAGTTTTAAAAATATTTTAGATGAATGAGCAACAACATCGTTTCTTTTACAAATAAAATGCTTTTTTATGTATTAACTTCATAAATGGTACACTGAAGGGAATAACTAGGTTATACATTATTTATACAGAATTTACTGAGGTACTTTATAGAAGCAGTCTTCTGGATATTTTAAAAACATTGGAGTAAATATTTTCACATTAGAATTGCTTCAAATTCTCCATAAGTAGTTGACATCATTTAATAAAGAATTATGATATAGATCTAAGAGTAAAGTACATATGACATCAAGTGTTCCCCTCGACCATACTTGGGTCCATTATTATAATGTTTTTCTATTTACGCAAATAATATAAAATTTCAATTTCAAAATTTCAACTATTTAACTAACTATAATTTCGAGAGAGCATTTGAACCATCTTATAACTTATTATTATCATAAAAGCATATTAGAATATTGTAAAAATAGGCAAATTTAAACCATTTACATATTCCACAGATAACCTATAAACTAAATAATGTGGATATTGATTGATTGATGAGGCACTCAGGTGTTGAAAATCCATACTTAATATTGAGATAACGCAATTGTTTCATTTTGAAATATTGGTTTATTAAACACTACATATGTTTTGCCACACTTTGGCTTCTTCAGGTGAAGTAAATATAGATATTCTTTCAGGGTGGCAATCTGGTGCTACACACCTAGAAGTGATGTTAAGTGACAATACCCATTATAATACTCTATTATTTATACTAAATCTTATTTGCTTCTACATATACAGGGTGAGTTTTTTTCGATATTTCTCAATGGGGATCTCGGAAACTATAAGATATAAATCAAAGTATATCGACCACAATAAGAATATCTACTTATATATAGCTTATTCTGGTATTTCTTCAATGTACATTGTCAGTGTTTTTGATCGGCACTATTAAAATATACTGAAGTACTTTTCGAATTCAATTGTAACTCTTCAACATAATGGTTTATCAAATCATCAAACTAGACTAAAATGTTATACATAATAACAAAAGATTATAATTGTTAGTAATTGTGTTTTACTTAATTTAGCTTTAATCAAAACTTCATTATTGGATTACGTTATACGAATAGAAATTGCAAATCCCAATAAGCAAAACTAGGAAACAACACTTGCAAATGAATCGACAATGTTACAAACGTGATAATCACCTGTTACCATCTCAATATCGTAATTATACACTGACAGCTATTCAATAGGCAGAGCCGGAATTAAGAGATTCAAATTGAATTTACATATATGATGACGCCATTTCTAATAAAAAAGCGTTATTGTGTCAGTTCATATCTCCCACATAAATAATTAAATATGACAGTAAACATATAAGTACTAAAAGCGTACACCTTCATCCGCTTCCTTTCTTTGCCCGGGGCATCAAAAAACCAAGTTCAAAAAGGTAATCTTATAGTTTTTGTGTGTAGTATCGCGTGCGGTACAAATTTCTAAAGACGATGTGAACGTGTGGGTGAGGTGCGGCTAAATAATTACTCATAGCACACTGTCGAAGGAGGTGAGGATGAAAGTATTACGTGCGTTAGGTGTACTAATTGAATATCTTAATTGCCGGTGCAGTAAGTGCGCACAACAATAATGCATTATATTAATCTCAGGAGGAAGTAGCGATTGAATAAATTGACTTCCGCGTTATTCCAGTGTTAAATAAATGTGTAATTTCGAACAAGAATAAATTGGATAAGAGAGAAAGGAAGACAGACTACTTATATGTATTATATTGTGGTTTTAGATTAATATTCAGAAAAAAATTTCTTTTTGAAAACATATATCAATTTTTTTGAGATTAACTACAATCAATTTTTACACATATACAGATGTGCATATATTTATGTTTATTTACATAAACATGCAATATTTCATATTATTATAATATAAAATTTAGAAATGAATTTAGATTGTAGGCAGAGAAGCTAAGTCTACTTCTCTGCCTACAGATCTAAATTAATAGTGTGTGTTTTAATTGATATATATTTAAAATTGCTTTCATTTTATATTACGATTGTAAATGAAATGTATGCCTTTTACAATACTGACATAAAATATTTTTTTTATGTTTGTAGATTTATTCGTGCAATCTATATATTTTAGTTTTGTACATAGTTTTAACATATATTCATTATAGAATTGCTAGATTTGGCTACAAAAAAACCTAACTGGCTAAAAAATAATATATGTAGCAAATATATTAAATAATAGGTATTACAAAAACAAAAATGTCCAATCTACATACATTAGCTATTTTTTATTAATGATTTTTATTTATATTATTATTAGACAGGGTCTATTTTTACTTCCCTGTTACTGTCCTACAATTAAGTATATTCTTACTCGACAAATTTGAAGAATAGCTAACATAAATCACGCCAATTTATCCCATTAAAACATTTCCGTGAATTAATCATAAAATCGTCGATTGTAATTGTTATAATAATTATAATTAGTATTGCCATTGTTTAAACCAAAATACAATTGTAATGAACGCAATGAAATTATTAGGTGCACGTTACACTGGGAATAACTTAAAGTGGTTGAAAGTCCAATTGTAATATTTATGATTGCTCTAGTGAACAATGCGATTTCCTTATAAAATTGTTTTTTGCTTTCATCCGGACAATGCTTTTTAATCTGTAATGAATAGTTTTCGTTATTATTTTGGCCGTTGGTCATTTTGAATACAATTAATTTCATTGTTCAAACTGATATAAGAATTTAATTATACACGCAAATATTTTTTCTAATTATACTGTATTAATTGTAATGATATATTATTAAATTATTAATCTTGTGGTATTGGTATCCCAGTCAAGAAATAATAATAATATTGCCAGAGTTTTTTGAATATACAACCACATAATTCAAGAATAATTTGTTACAAGAATAATACATAAATGCAAATATTGATTGTATATTTAAAATTATATATAATGATGTCTTAATACTGGGATGCCTAATAAGCAGTAATTAATAATATATTTTGTTTATTGTTTTATAACAGAAACATACATATTTAGAGAAGACTTTTCGTAAAATAAAAATATTATTATAATTAAAGTTAATTCTTTTATTAATCTATAGTATATTTACAAAACTATATTTAGTATTTTCATTACATTTTTTACTACTATAATACATGCGTTGTGCTGCTTGCCTTCTTCTTCTTCCCTTTTGTATGTCTTCCGGACCCAGTATCGTCAGTATCTTTACTCTGGCCCCATCCTCTCTCATCTACTCTCTTACGCTTCTAGACCCATCCACCCAATCTATTTTACACCCCTTATATTCCTTTTCCATATGACCCTATGTGTCCTTCCCGTCTTCACACAGCACGCATTTTTCGTAGCCCTTGCCAAAGTCCTCTCTTCTGGAGCTGTTATCCTCCAGGTACTTTGGCCTCGTCACAAGGACCTGTCACTCTCTATATTCCTCATTGTAACCACTCTTCTCTATATATTCTTTTCTCTTTCTCAACCTTTCTCGCCTGCTCATGCACCCATACCGCCACATTCACCCCTTGCTCTAGCCACTCCTTCACGATCCCCACTGACAAACTCGCCCTCTCATGCATTCCTATCCTTTCCACTCTGCATCTACCCGTACCTCCTTCACCAATCTCCCCTCATTAAATCCACATAGTTTCATTTCATATGCGGCAACTCTCCCTATCGTTCACTCCACACGCTCTTCATATTCATTTTCTGAAGCAGTATGTATTCAGGTGTCGTTCTCTACCCCAACATCCGCTTCAGGAAATGCCACTGCTATCTCTGTAACTTTTCATACCTCCTAACCTCCCATATCTCCAACCCATACATTAATATCGGTCATATGCACGCATCCCATAGGTCACACGTCACTCTCGCACTGTTATACATTCACTTTCCCCATTTTTCTCTCACCATCCTCCACGATTTTCTAGCTTTTCCCTGTACACTATAATCTATAGTAAATTACCCCAATTCTATTATAGGGTTTCCGGACTTTTATCTTCAAATATTGTTTTTTAACATATTTCTAGTGTTCAATATTTGATTATATCAAGTATATCAATGCAGCTGTTACAAACTTTCAGAAGATATAGCGTACACATAGGCAACCTGAATTAGCATGTGAAGGTGACAGATGTCGCTGGATAAAGTAAAGCAGCAGATTAAATGGTTCAATAAGAATCTCATCAACTTGATTCGACTTAAGAAGGAAGCTCAAACACTATACAAAGCTAGTGGTCTATTAGATCACTTTGTAAAATTTAAATCATTGCGAGCTCAATGGAAGGATCTCCACGACAGGATTTATGCTGAGTACCTGCAGGACATTGAAGACAGGATAAAAATTAACTCAAGATCTTTCTGGAAGTATGTGAACGAGTCAAGGAAATCTGGTGGTTATCCTAAATGTATGCGCTTTAATGGAAATTGTAGTAACTCGGGACAAGGCTGTGTAAATTTGTTTGCGAAATACTTTTCTGAAGTGTATGTTAAGTCAGAAGATTCTCATGCGAGCTTTCATTCAAAAACCAGTGTGGACTTTAACAATTTCACTGTTAATGTTGCTGATATTTTTAATGCCATACAGTTACTGCCTGATTCCTGTAATTCAGGACCAGATAATTTACCTGCTTACTTTATAAAGCATTGCATATATTCCATTTGCACTCCTTTATACAGGGTGAGTTTTATTCGATGTTCTCTATGGGGATCTCGGAAACTATAAGAGATAGAGAAACGGTTAAATGGGGAAATTTTCAAAGTTTTCAAAAAAGTCAAGGGTAACTAGATATTTTGAAAAAAGTAAAAAGTGTCAATTTTTTTAAATCAATATATCTCGGTTATTATAACAGATAGAAAAAAACTGTAAAGGACAAAGTTTTAGATAATTTTATGCTGATTAATAAAAATAATCATAAAATTTTTATCGCCATTATTTTTTTAAATGGAAACCATAGTTGGCTGTGACCTCATTTAAAAGGTAATTTTTTTCTCTTTAATCCAATATGGCATACGACATAGTTATTTTTAAAAATAAGTGAGTTATAATCATTTTAAATTTTATTATAAATAAAAAATGGGTAGCCATGAAAAAGGTGAAAGTAAAACAATTACAGTTGTTTATAATAATAGCAATATTATAATTATTTGTTTTACTGAGATAAACCAAAATGAAACAACAGCATAAGGTAATTCTGTAATTATCAATATATCAATGGGAGAAAAATTTTAATATTAAAAAATTATGGTCAAAGCGTCCACTATTAATATTATTATGACATAAATTATTTATTTTTAAAATTGAATTTATGGCATTTTTGACTATTCTCATGTAAATCGAATTAAATGTTTCAATAACAGCTAGTTTATGATCCTCCACGGATTGATATGATTTTTCATATACTTTGTTTTTTACATAACCCCACAGAAAAAAATCTAAAACGCGCAGATCGGGAGATATAGGTGGCCCTGGGATTGATTTATTTCTACCCACTTATGAGTTAGGAAAAGCATCATTTAAATAATTTATAAAGCCAGCATGTTATGAGGTGGAGCACCGTCATATTGGAACCATTTCAATCTTGCTTGTAATGATAAATTTAAACAATCGAGCGTATCTTCAAATGTTTTCTGAAGAAAATAAAAGTAATCATTTTCACTTAGTGAACTTTCAAAAATATATGGACCGAAAAATATTAATCCAAACACACCATGGATTAAACTCAAATTTCATTTGTAGTTTTCTCTGTGAAACTTCTCGTGGATTCTCTTGAATTCATCTATGTTCATTGTGGCGATTAAACATACCACAATTAGTGAATCGCGATTCATCTGTTAATAATATTTTTGTAAGAAACGTATTATCCTCTTGACAAATGTGTTTATACCACATACAGAAGGCCATTTGATAATTACAAAATTATTATTCTTATGCCGGTTTTTCATTTTTGTTTAACTTTGTAGAACTAATAATTACAATATTGCTATTATTATAAACAACCGCAATTGTTTTACTTTCATCTTTTTCGTGGCTACCCATTTTTTATTTATAATAAAATTTAAAATGACTATAACACACTTATTTTTGGAAATAACTTTGTCGTATGTCATTTTGGATTAAAGAGAAAAAATTTACCTTTTGAATGGGGCCATAGCCAACTATGGTTTCCATTTAAAAAAATTTAAGTTTGCGTCATATCTCTGAAAATAATGGCGATAAAAATTTTCTGATTATTTTTTATTAATATGCATAAAATTATCTAAAACTTTGTCCTTTACAATGTTTTTCTATCTGTTATAATAACCGAGATATATTGATTTGAAAAAAATGACACTTTTTACTTTTTTCAAAATATCTAGTTACCCTTGACTTTTTTGAAAACTTTGAAAATGGAATTTTATTCGTCTCGTAAAACTACACTTCTTTCCCCATTTAACCGTTTCTCTATCTCTTATTGTTTCCGAGATAGATATAGAACATCGAAAAAAACTCACCCTGTATATACTATTTAATGCGTCATTAGAGTTAGAAATATTTCCTGATAGATGGAAGGCAAGTTATTTAACACCATTATTTAAGAATGGTTATCGCGAAGGTGTCAATAATTACAGAGGTATAGTTATTCCATCAGTTATTCCTAAGCTGTTTGATAAGTTAATCGCCGATCAGTTGAGTTGGGCTTGCAAACGGGTGATTTGTGATGAGTAACATGGTTTTCGTCATGGTAAGTCAACTATAACCAACTTAATTTTATACCAATCATTTTTACTTAAGGCTTTTGAGGATGGGAATCAGGTAGATTCGGTTTACACTGATTTCTCAAAAGCCTTTGATCGTGTTTCCCATTCCATATTAATCCACAAACTTGAACATTTTGGATTCGGGATTTCAGTTACTAAGTGGTTATATAGTTTCTTAACCAACAGAGCTCAGTTCGTTAGATTAAATGCTTACATATCTGAAGCTATTTCTGTAACATCGGGGGTTCCTCAAGGATCCCATTGTGGCCCAATATTATTTTTATTATTCATCAATGGCATTACCACATATGTTGCTCATTGCAAGTTACTTTTATTTGCTGATGATCTAAAAATGTTTCGCATCATTAGCCATCCATCTGACCACATCCTACTGCAGACTGACCTTGACAATTTAAATCGCTGGTGCTGTGACAATCATTTATCTCTTAATATCAGTAAATGTTATTCAATTTCATTCAGCAGAGGTCATATATCTAAATATAATTATTTTATTAATGAGATATTGTTATCGTCAGTCAAGTACATTAAAGACCTTGGTGTAACATTTGATTATCGCATATTGATACAATTTGTTGTAAAGCTATGCAAACTTTAGGTTTTATCTTTCGGTTCGGTAGAAAATTCTCTATTAGTACACAAAAACTACTTTATATTACCCTGGTACGGTCTCAATTTGGTATCCATTTTATTCAAATTCTATAGTCCAGCTCGAACGAGTTCAAAACAAATTTTTGTTAAATATAAGTTACACACTCGGAATAAGTAGAATAAATTACAGTCGAACTCAAATGCTCGCTATGACCAATTTAACCACTCTAGAAGTTAGGCGCATTTATAACGATTTTTGTTTTCTTTATAAAGTTATTAACAGCATAATAATTTCGCATGAGTTACTGAGTAATATTCATTTCAACATTCCCACTAATACAAGGACCCATTTAACATTTCGAGAGAATTTTCATCGATCAAATTATGGTCAAAACAGTCCATTAAGTAGAATGATGCGAAACTACAATATCGTTCAAGGTAACCATAATATCTCTGTTTTTGGCATATCCTTTGCTGTTTTTAAACGTCAATTAAGAGTAATTGATTTTTCAATTTGTAGTAATGTATAATGTGTCCAATATTCTAAATAGTGATGTTAAGTGTTGACTTTATTTTAGGTTCTATTGAATTATGTGTCGCTAGTTTTTAAGTTTAATTTTGTAATTTAATTTGAATTTAATTTAATTTTAATTTAATTCTAATTTTATTATTGTTAATTTTTACTCGTATTTTGCTTTAGTTCATTTTAATACCAACTCATTAACTTTGTTCTTTGTATTATTTTGATGTATGTATACAAAAGTTGAATCCGTAAATAAATAATAATAATAATAATAATAAGATTAAGTTGCATGCGCTTTCGCGGCTTGATGATCTTTGCCTCTTAATAATAATAAAAATATGTTTTTCTCTATTGGTATATATGTACTTGCACCGGACACCTGTGCATGTAAAAGACCAGACAATTTTTATTTCTATTCAAAATGCTAATTATATGTTTGCCCACACACATACTTTAAAACTAATTTTATTTATATTATCTAAGCTATCAGATTATTTGGATTGCTAATTGTTTGTAGTATTTGTACAATGTTTAATAGCAGTATTGAATAGATAGATTTAATCATATATATATACCTTCCTACCCCTCATAAATAATATGATATTTCTAAACCTAACTTCCAAAAAACTTCAAAAATTTAACATTCCACAAATATTTCAAACGAATAGAAGATCAGATACACAAACTAAGACACTCAGTAAAATGTAAATATTTGTTGACTAGAAATATTAGTTCGTTCACTATACCAAATTTTTATTAGGTGCACAGTAACACTTGTTTTTTGCCATAATCTTCGTAGTCTTCGTAGAACATTATCAAAGTTTAAACACGTGTAAGGCAATATTATTATCTATTTCCATCAAGAGTGTAGTGCAAAAAGCATGAAATTTATAATTATAGTTCTTATAAGAAATTAACAACTCTGAAGATCAGCACTATTCTGAAAATTAAAGTTCATCTATTCATTACAGCTCAAATTATAATACAGGGATTTTATATTAGTACACATGTGGTGTTTCACATTTTTATTGGCAGTTTCTTGAAACGTATTCAAGTTTGCACTTATTTTTAAAGGGGTACAAACCTAATACTAAAGTAGAAGGTGCATCATTTGAGTATAAATACAAAAATTACATCATTAGGTGTCCTCCCTCTGCGACTTCCAAGTGGTTGTTTATGAATAATTAATTGCTCGTTTTATCTCTAGTTTCTATAACTTATTAGGAGTCTGAAAACTTTCAATAAAAATTTGATACAATTTTTTTTTTTTTACTTCTAATAATCCTGTAATGTATTAGCTTAATTATAATACTAATATTTTTAATGCAAGTAATGCAAGAGAGTGATACGCGTATTGAAACATTCCAACAGAAATCCGATAAAAGTCTATAACAGCGTTTCTCAAACTGTTTTGACCGCGGCCCGGTACGAGATTTTAAAATTTTTTGCGACCCACCTTATGAAAAAGGCTATTTGTTTATTTCACTCACAAAAATTGCAAAATAATTATATTACAACAACATAAGTAATTAAGAAAATATTCATTATCTCAATTAAAACTTTATTAAATGAAGTAAAGTTTGTTTTACATATTTTGTCCTTAGTGCGAAGGATGATGTTGTTTGTCATCCCATAACAATTTCAAATTAGGAAGTAGTGATGTTAATTTTATTTTCAAATTAGGTTCGACATCCAATCTGTTTCGATACTTAATTTTTAAGTACACCAAGACGGAGAACGCAGATTCACATGTATAATTGGTGACAGAAGGCATTAAAAATTGTATCGCGTTTTCGCTTACGCTTGGATATTCCTTTTGATAACCCAACCAAAAATTAATTAGTGGTATAGTTTCAAACACTTTTTCAAGATCGGTGTCGCATGAAATTTCAGTTAAATTATCAACTTCTTGTTCACTAAGATTAAGCATTTCTTCCTTTTCAATTTCGATAGAAAAAGGATCTTTAATCCACATATTATTTGAAGGAATACCCGGAAAGTAGTTTTTAAAACTATTTATTAGCTCCGAAAGATGTTCTTGAATTGAAACTGATAGTGTTTCAAGATGTAAATCTTCTTTATCGTAGTTTGAATGAGTTTCAATAAATTTATGTAATGTTTCAGAAAATTTCCTTTTGAAAGTCGTTGTTTCCACAGAGTTTTTTTTTATATTACAGCTATTTTTTCCGATATTTAAATCAAAGCCTTGCATATTTAAATCCAATTAATCGAACTTTTATTAACTACTAGAAATCGTGGAATCTATACTAAAATGAAAAAATTAGATACCCCTATAGGGTGCCACCGTGTGCAAGGGCGTTTCCAGTCAACTGGCTTAGGGGGGGTAATTTGAAAAATTTAAAATATTTTTTTTATTCCATAAATAAATTAAAAATAATTCTATTATTTTTAAATATAAACAAAATAATATCACACCCGAAATAAATATAGCACATATAAAATCATAATAAAATATTTTGTAAAATATGAAACAGATTTTTGTAATTAATTTATTAAAAAAACAATTTTCTTTGCTTTTAATAATATTGTCAATATTAATATCCATATATCAATGAATATGTAATACAGCTAACTCGGTTAGACTTTCTTGAGACATAGTGGCTCGCAGCCACGATTTGAATCTTTTCAGTGCAGAAAAACATCTTTCTGCAGAAGCAACGCTAACAGGAAGAGTACATAATATTTGTAAAATTATTTTTATGTTCAGTAAATATTCCGGTCATATTTTCTGTATACATCTAAAGCATTTTCTGGTAATTGTTCTTTGATTTTATTTTTCTTTTGCCATTGTAATTTCCAAAATGCCAATTCAGACTTAATTGCTATTGCACATGTTTCGTTTTCAAGTAAAATTTTATTTAAATATGTTGCAACAGATTTTGAAGTGGCATCTAAATCTTCGCCAGTTTGTTATCAATAAAACACTAGGTATTGTTGTGTTAAATTTGAACAAATTCTTTATGTCATTATTAAATCTGTATTGCCGATCTGTAATAATATTATTCAGGAGAGGTAAATATATAAATTTAATCCTCTGATCAGTTCAGAGGAACTTAAAACAGCAAACCACGCACATGCAAAAGTCCATAAAAAAGTAAATGAGTAGTGTTAAAATATATAAAACTAAAAGGAAGTGGGAAAAAAAAGAGAAAGAGATATCGACAGCCCTAAATCTGGATTCCAAGGTTTCCAAATAAGCAATAAAAAATAGAAAAAGATAGAAAAACCAAGCAGTGAAACAAAACGTTGTAATAACAACAGGATACAAAAATAAAACAAAGGAAGATGAAAACAGAGACAAAACTCACGGAGAAGGAAAATCTAAATATAGCTAAGAACGATGTGATAATGGAGGAATTAAAAAACATGTTTAAAGACTCCATGAGAGAAATGGCAAAAAACTCAGAAGAACTAAAAGAAGAGAGAGAGCAAAAAAGATACAGGGGAAAGTATGGAGATGAGAATAGAAACGAAAATGGAAAAACAATTATAAAATTATGTATAGCAAACAACCTCATTGTGACAAACACAAAATTCAAACACAAATACATACATAAACACACTAGAGAAGTTAGACCAAGAAAAGAGAAATAAAAGACTACTCCTTAATAGACGCAGAAGAATGGAAAAGGTGAAAGATGAAGTAATAAGACAAGCTGAAATAGGGAGCGACCACTACTTGGTAAAAATATAAATTAACACAGAAGCTGAAAACCGAAGTATACGAAGTCGAAAACAATAATTAAAAAAAGCACATAAAGCCAAAAATTGAAAAGAAAGAAACTAGGAATGAATACCAATCAGAAATAGAAAAAGTTTAAAGAAATCATAAGTGAAGCATCCCAAGAAAGCTGTGAAACAATCACTATATCAAACAAACAGAGGAAGAAAAATACGTGATAGTCAGAAGAGGTAAAACAATTTGTAAAAACAAAAGAAGAGAATTGGAAAACTTACATAAAAACAAGGAAAGAATAAGATGATAGAAGATATATAATAGCAAATAAAATAGTGGAACAAAAATTCAAGATAGCAAAAAAGCAATCCTGTGAGCAGTTCGGTAAGAAACTGAAAGAAACGTTCACAGAAAACCAAAAGATGTTTAACAGCACTATTAAATAAATTAGCAATTAAAATACAATAACCCAGCCAAGTATAAAAGACAAAAACGTAAATATAATAACAAAAGAAAAGAAGATATTAGATAGATGGAAGGAATTCTTTATTGAAATAACCGAAACAGCCCATCACGGAGATGTAGAAGGTGAAACAAATGGAGGAATCAACGAAATAAGAATCAAAGAACTGAAGGCAGCAATCAAGAAAATAAAACTAGGAAAGTCTCCAGGTATAGATGATATCACAGCCGAAATGATGAAATATCCATATATCCTCCATGGGAAAGGGGAAGGAAGAATTCTTGGAAATAGTAAATTACATTATCAAAAATCACAAGATACCTGAGGAATGAAACAAGGGAATTATAATATCCATACACAAAAAAGGAGACACAAAAATATGTAATAACTACAGAGGTATTACACTCACAATCAAACCAAGGAAAATTTTTACTAGGTTAATAGAAGCAAGAATAAAAGGAAAATTAGATCAACAGCTGCGAGAAGAACAACACGGATTCAGAAAATAGAAGCAAACAAGACTTAATATACATAATGAGACAATTAACAGAAAATATGATTAAAAAGGGAAAAGAATTACACATATGCTTCATCAACCTAAAAAAGCGTATTACAGGGTAAGAAGAGAGGAAATATGGCATATACTCGAAACAAGAAGGATAAAAAAGCATAATAAATATAATAAATAAATAACAAAAATAAAGTAAGAATAGGAAATAAATAATCAGAGGAATTCAAGACCAAAACAGGACTGAGACATAGAACCTTGTCTCAGTCCTGTTAAGCCCTTTACTATTTGCATCACTTAATGACAAAGCAATTAGAAATAGCAAACAAAGAGCCGAGAGCACAAAGATAGGGTATAGAAATATTAAAAAACTATTAAAAATGTATTAATGTTTGCCGACGACATAACACTAATAGCAGATTCAGAAGAAAACCTGGGAATATTCAAAAAAGAGCTGGAAAAGATAAATATAATATCATCAAAAGAGAGCAATCACAAAATAGGGTTAAATACCTGGGATCAACAATAGAGGAAACAGGGAAGATAGAATCAGAAAAAGATGAAAAACTAGGCAAAGCAGGAATGATCTACAACCCAATAAAGAAAACATTCTTAGAGAAAAAAGATATTACAAAAACAATAAAAACAGAAGTATATAAAAGACATTAACTGCTATATAGTAGTGAATCGTGAGTAGCCACAGAGAGTAATAACAGAAAAACCAATGCAATGGAAATGAGATACCTAAGAAAAATAGAGGGAATTAGGAAGACCAAGGAAGGGTTGGAATGAGCAAGTACATCAAGCAGCGGAAAGAAAAGGAATAGAATGGAAAGAAATAAGAAAATAGCACAAGCTACGCAACAGTGGTAAAGAGGTGTAAAAGAAATTAACTGAGACAGATTGTAGAGAATAAGTCTGATACCTATAATGGATAAAAGGGGAAAAGATAAATAAAAATAATCTGCTATAATAAGTTGATCCAGGTTTGGTCTATTCCTCTGGCATTTGGTAATTCGCGGTTTTGTCATTTCATTATAAATTGTTTAAAAGATGTGGCAGTATTTTTCCCCTTGTTCGATAAAACATCAATAGTGTTATTTATAAAGTTATTAGAGCAAGATTCATTTTATTTATTCTATTTACTCAACGTCACTGTATTTCTAAAATTATCGGACAAAGAGCATAGGGTATCTGTGAACATTTGGGTACAAATCGAATCAATTAGCAATTTAGCTTTATTAGAAGATTATCTTCCCATTGAAAGATTAATTCCAATAACTCCACAATGTTTAGAAAGCATGTTTATCACATGGTATCTTTTGGACGAGGCTTTAAAAAATTAAATGACTTCTTTAATGGTACTGCATTGCGGGCAGCCTGTACTTGCATACATTTTGATATGGACAAATTTAAAGCATGGTTGAAATATAGTGTTCTAAAAACGTTGGACAAGGTTGACTGCAGTATAGATACAGTATAGATACATTTCTTATATCTCGTGATTTTATAAAACAATTTCGCATAAACAATTGAATTTTTATAGTAATATTTTTATAACACAACATTTTTACCTGATAATTTAGAATATTGAGATACTGTCTGAGATACTTATTTTTGCAATGGCACTTGTTGGTGCAACCCACCAAATTTTGTAAAAAAGAAGCAATATTTGCAAAAGAATCTGTTTAAATGATTAGAAAACATTAACCAATTAAATTGTCTAAAATATTTTCCAGATAAGTAATATTTAACATCCTTCCTCCTTTTTATGTACAGAATAGGGTAAATTAAATTGGTTGCTTGAGTTACGTGAAGATCAAATTAATTTGATAAATAAAGCACTAATCCATTGATAATGGTCACTTTGTGTCCGAAATGTACATTTGGTTAAACAAATTAAATTGTGAAGAAAGGTTATTAGTGCTCTATTTATCAAATTACAGAATAGGGTAACACAAAAGTATCATTTGGTTTTCTTTTACAATTTAAAATTCGAAATTTCTCAATTTCATTAACATGACTAAATCTAACTTTATGAATGTAAATTTCAACATTACTATATGTACATGTTGTATGCTCCTTTTTCTCTTGCTGGGAACAACCTAGTGAAGATTCTACTATATTCGCTAAATGTCAATAAAGATGTAGATAGATGAATGAATTAAATTGACTGTTGACATAGATCGATCTTTATTTGTTGAAGAATCGTCAGGTTTTTTAATTTTCTGAACAAATTAATCCAACGTGGATTATCAATTTTCATTTACTAATTTAATTACAACAAAAATCAGGAATTAAATAATTTAAAAGAAAGCATATATTATTCCTAAAATCAAAAAAATACCTTTTGTATAATTGATCGCATTATAATAAATTGGTAATTTATCAGCAATCACTAAAAATTTAGGATTTACATGCGACGTGTAAACAGTTTCGGTTTCTATCTTTTACATTTAAACCAAGTAAGACAAGAAATATTATAAATTGAACTAAGAAATGTGGAATGTAAAACAATGTAACGATTTACGATACTAAAGAGGCGAATAGTATCAATATATGTCGGGTATTATTAAAAAAAGGAACCACCGGACAAAGGAAGTCATCACTTTTCTAACGGTGCTTGCGCAGATAACTTTAATTTGTATACATGGCCTTTTTTGGAAAAATGCACTGTCATAGATCGCTGACTAGAATTACCAACAGTTAACTTGTTTGTTTGAAATATTAGTAATTTTTAAGAATAAACAAAATAAGCGAATAAATAATTCTTAGGGGGGGTAATTAACCAATTACCCCCTCCCCCTGAAACCGACCCTGACCGTGTCGGCATTCAATGTACCCTCGTAGCGAAATGAGTCGTCCTGGAAATACTTTGGTTTCAGTTTGGGCACAACCATCATCTTGTAGGGGTAAAAGTGTAAATCTAAATGCAATGCAAATTCGCCGTAGTGCCCGGTCACTCATCCTCAGTGCGCGAGCATGCTGCTCTACCAATCGATGTGGACTTCCTTCCGCAGCTGCCCTAACTTGAGCTACATTTTCAGAAGTTCAGAAACTTTTTTTTCCACCTTAAGGTACTCTAGGCTTTAAGGATCCTCTAGTATGGGGGTTCTGCACCCACTTCAGAATAGTGTTTCACGTAGGAACACGACCGGGCCTTCCAACATTGAATTGTGTTCGAAATCTGCATTGTGTATCAACCACAGAATACCCAGTTTCGATTGTAAGTATCATAAAAAAATACGCGTTGCTCTACCGGCTACGGTTCCACAACTACTAAACCAAAAAAATGGCAAGGTCGGGTGGTCACATATCAACCATTTCTATAACATAAGTCATCTCCTGTGCTGGGTTATACGCGTTTCAAAAACATCATACTTCTCTGCCGGACCCTGTATCTACTTCTAACTAAGGAACATCAACGTTGTAAATGTTTTCAGACTGCAAAGCCTCTAAATGCGAAACTCTTCTTTTCTACCTAGGACAGATTTTTTAGTAGTACACTTAATAATAGTAAATGCAAACTTAGTAATAATAGTTGATATGATAATTGACGCACCATAACAATTATTAAACTAAATATCATTAATGATATTTTCCTAGTAAAATAACTAATTATTATATTTTGTCTTTATCATACATGCTTTTATAAGATATTGACAAAAATTGGCACAAAAAAGTATACACATGTACAAATTACAAATTTTGTCAGCATGCTGAAGAGCGGAATTCACTTGCAATAAATGTTCTTCCATTCAGACCCATGTCTCCTCTCCTCTGCTGTTCTGAACGGTCAAGCATTGGATACTTATTTTTTAGCATTTAGATGCATATTTTCCCTTGATTTCGGGATGTGTTTTATAAAATTTTCAACTGACATTAAAAAGAAATTACCAAATATGGTGGGATGATGAATCCTTCGATTAGATTAGAATTGCTACTTTTTAATCAGAAAAGTAAATGTACTAAGCTGGGCAAAGAGCATTATAGTGGCACTTTATTAACATCATATATGTATTATTAAAAAATATTAATCGTAAATTAAACTTACTTTCACCTGGATGCGTGATGGTAACTAGGAACTAGGTTTAATAGAAATGTTTATATCTTCTAAAACTGGTCCTTATTGAAAGTCTGGGTCGTCCTCGAGTGTGAGTCTTTGTGACTTAATTTAGAAGTCACTAATATTGATTATATTTACATTAACTTCTGATGCACTGTAGGACTTCCATGTCAAATATTTATGGGTAACAATGTTTTTCTTTAAAGTTGATGGTAAATTGATCACACTTCACCAAGAAGACTCCACATGTTTTTCATTTCTTTTGCTTTACGACAGTTTACTTGTCTATGTTATTTTGGCTGATTTTATTAATTTTACATATTTTAGGGGAAATTGGTGTCCGGTTTCATAACTATAGAAAGCAATGGTGGATTTTTCTAAATTTCATTTTATAAGATGATAATCGCGTCCTTTAAATCTTTTTCACAAAGTCCGTTGAGTTTGTCCGATGTAAACTTTATTTATTTCTGATTTTTTAAGGAAATTTGTATTACTATAGTATATTGGAGCTAGATTGAAATTTCTAAAAGTTTTATTAAGTTGACTAGTTATTGTGGGGACGTAAACGATTTGTGCATTGTACATTTTATTGTTGGTTTCTTTTGTCCCAGTAAGCGTTATTTTTAATATGCCTATTAAAGACTTTATTTATACCATCGATTTTGTATACTAAATGTGAGGCTAGATTTTAAAAAGAGTTAATATTTACGATTTTGTTTCGACAGTGGTAGGTTTAAAGCTTTATGAATCATGCTGTTGAATGATGTTATTTTATATGTAATTGGTGATGAAGAGATTGCGTGGATGTAATTGTATGTGTGGATGGGTTTTCTATATATGTCGAAATCTAATGTCTTTGTGTTTATGCTATTGTTTTGTTCTATTTTATGTGTGAAAGATAGGGTTGGTGATAATGCATTCAAGCTTGACAGTAAGCTCAGCAAATTAGTCTCGCCATTAATGACCGCAAACTCGTCATCGACATATCTAAATCAAACTCTCGGAGAGCCGGGTATTGTGTTCTAAGCGTGGTGTTTCTAAGTTGTTTAGAAAAACAATGGTTTAGCTCTAAAAGTTTCTAATCAAAATATCCTTCAAAAATTAGAAATATATATCGCATTAATTGCCACAACTGCGATAATACATCGGTCAAACTCAAATGAATTTGTTAAAAGGATTTAAAGAATAAAAATAGAAATATAGAAAAATCCGCCACTGCTTTCCATAGTTATGAAACCGAACACCAATTTTCCCTAAAAAATGTAAAATTTCTAAAATCAGCCAAAAATAAATTGAACATGTTGGAAGAAATTGAAATGTATAAATATTTACAACAAATTGTTAAATTTTGACCTGAGTCCTTTAGATAATCCTCCCCAATACCTCATTCCGAAAATCAATAGACACGCCGATTTCATCACTCCCGCTGAAAATTAACGTTTTTTCCCATAATACCTGTTGGTACATACAGGGTCCGGCAGGGAAGTGGAAGTGGAACATGTATAACTCAGTACAGAGGAAGCCTTACATTTTCGGAATGGTTCTTATGTGTCCAGCCGACCTTGCCTTTTTGTTTGGTTTAGTAGTTAAGGAACCGTAGCCACTAGAACAACGCGTATTTGCTTATGACACTTACATCGAAACTGAGCGTTCTTTTGTTGCTACACATCTCAGATTTCGAACACAATTCAATATTGAAGGCCTGGTCGTGTTCATAAGCGAAATACTATCCTGAAGTAGGTGCAGAACCTCCATACTAGAGGATCGTTAAATCCTGTAATACCTCGAGGCGGAGAAAGAAGTTTTTGAACCCCTAAAAATGTGGCTCGAGTTAGGGCAACTGCGGAGGCAAGTCCACGTCGATCGGTAGTGCAGCATGCTTGTGCACTGAGGACACATTCACTCATAGAAGTTTATAGATGTACCGAAACTAAAACCAAATTATTTCCAGAACGACTCATTTCGCTACAAGGTTACATCGAATGCCCCCCACGATTGCCTGATCTTAAGCCCTGCGATTGTTTTCTATGGGGCCCGCATATTTATTACCCTTGATCACTTGTTCAGTGCTATCATCCGAGAAATTTTAGCGAATCCGGCCAACATGTTGGAAGGACTCGACTTCAGGAGTGTGTGGAAAAGAACGTACATTACTTAGATGACATTATTTTGCGTACATAAATGTTTTTGTTATCATTTTCTTTAATATGAATTCGAATTGACCAATCCACACCTACTTATTAAACAAATTTTAATTTAATTGAAAAGTTATGATTAAAATGATTAATTAATTGAAAAGTTATGATTAAAAAAATCATAACTCAGACACTTCATACTTCTCGGCCGGATACTGTATAAGTGTAAAAATAATTTAATGCATTAGTCATTGATAATGAGTACATGGTACTCCTACTGTATATCTGATATATAAAAATAAAAGTGAAGCAAGGAAATAACAAAGTGTTTTAATACAATTTGGGATTATGTTTATGTAATCTGACTCAAACATGTTCGGGATTGTACAGAGATAGTACAAGTTATATTCGGATTCATTATTAATTGACAAGACATAACAAATTTTTGTTTCATTGATTCTACAATTGACCTTTATAACGGATTCGAAATCCAAAATGTTTTTAATATTAAGTTCGAATTTTGCATTACAATGGGTGAATATATTTAATAATTCCGAAAATAAATCATTACTACTAACTACCTCAGCATGTAGCACTCCAAGTCTGCAAAATGCTAAAGAGTTTAGAATATAATTCAATATTTCCCAATAGGATGATTAATTTATTGTATAAATCTTTAGAAAATAACACATGTAGCATCGATCATCATCATAATTGCATATAACCGCATAATTCAAGATCTGAGGTTTATTTGGTTATATCTCGAAGCATATTATTAAATTTGTTAATATTTCGAGTTTTCACATTGTAACCAATATTTGATTGCGTTTTCAATTTATTTTGATTTGAATATAAATGATTTACAAATTATCAATTCGTTTGCTGCCGGCGGCATCAATATTGCCAATAATTGTTTTTCTAATGTGCTAAGCCTATCAAGCAAACCGCTTTCAATTCTCCTATGATTTGGTTTATTTATTTTGGAAATTATGACATTCCTGGTATAATTTACAATTTTGTTATAGTTTTCAAAATCTCTTTGAAATTGAAAATGTGATTTCCCATATGTGTTAAGAATCCATATTTCATAAATGATTTTCTCATTTACCTCTTGGTGTAAAATTGTGGAATAATATGTAATTAAATTAAAAACCCTTTTTGTTTTGTTTTGTTTTGCTTTTGCTTCACTAAATTTAGTGAAATAAACCAAGTGTTTTTAATTGTATTGTACTTGTTTCCATATTATTTAATAATGTTTCACCAAGAGATAAGTGAGGAAATTATTCAAGAAATAGAAAAAGATAAAATAAAATAAAAAATCCATATTTATTATTGAATTCTTCATAAATGGGACTAAGCTCGTAAAAATTAAGGAAAGTGTGCATCGTTGTTTTTAATTTGCGGGTCCTAATTGTACTTTTTATAAAATTTATTTATTGCTTCATAAAAGTTTTGTACTTATGAACTAATTTTAACTTAAACTAACCACCTTTTACCCTCCCAGGATTTAGGGACACAGTGTTAAGAAAGCAACCTGCGATTTTAAAACATTATTCCTCCCTTAAAACAATTACCAGCTTTAATATTACTCCTACTCGATCCATCGTTAGCTTCTTGAGCTTGCCCATTCTTCTCTTTTCTCTTTTCGCTCTTGTATCTTCTTGCTTGTGGTAACGAATAAGCCACCAGTAACTACTCAATCCACCACTAGTGTACCCTACATATCCGTTATCTTCTCCTTCTCCATTCTTTCTTCCGGTACACCCATGTATCGGTACCCCCATTTTGCGCATGGTAGATTTGCTTCTTCTTTATTCTTGTTTCTTCCACGTACATGTCGCCGATAGCTACTCAAATTACCACCGACTTTTTAACATGTCGGTTTCCTCTTCATACTTTCCTCATTCTTCTCGTATGTTCATGCCACCGGATGCACCTCAGTCCACACCCGATGTGCTTTGTATCTTCGGTTGATCTCACCAATGGGCACTTGATCCACCATCAGTTTACCTGGCATGTTTATTTCCGCATTTATTTTGCTGCTGCTTTAGTACCTTTTTTTGTCGCCGATTTTTATTTGAAAGGAGCCCATACGTACAGCAATCCATACAAGAGCACGTACTTTAACCCGGTTTGAGTTTATCTACTGATTCCGCCCCATATGTGATAGCCGGTTTAATCACACACAGGTAGATAGTTCTTACCGCGCCCCTTCTTAAACTCCATTGTAATTTACAGACTACTCGCATTTGTTAAGCTACTTTCCGCGCATTGTCACAAACGTATTCTATGTGTTTTTTCTAATTTAACTTTTCGTCAATTGCAATCCCTAAGTATTTCATATATATAAACTTCCCATTCTGAATGTAGGTTTCCGCTGTTTTGCGTTTTGCGCAAAAAATAGTGCCTTTGTTTTGCCCGCATTAAATTCTAGTTAAACCCTCTCTTCCCAGCTTTTGATTACTTCGAGTACCTCATTGACTGTTCCTTTTAAACCATTGTATCGTCCGCATATGCAATTATTTCACAGCTTTCTAGTAAAATTTGCTTTAAAAGTGTCACGTCTATAATTTTCCAGGAAGCTGGTCCTGATTTCGACCCTTGTGGGCAATCCCACTCTACTCCCTTATGAACTGACTGCTCCGCGTAATCTATCGGCGCAATTCTGTTAAATAAAAAGTCCGGAATCATATTAAAATATTCCCTTTTAATGTTATATTTACAAAATGTGTATTCTTATTATTTAATTGAGTTGTATTGTTGTGCGCGAACTTGAATTAGGACTTGGTTCTGAGTTGAACCAGAAACCAAATTTGAGAGAAGTAGAAAGATACCTCTCAAATGCACTCACCTTATCATCAGATTGTCTATCTGCTCCTTTAAGTCTGTAGATCTGATGTTATCTTCGTGATAGGGTTGCGCTCGGAGCGATACTCTCGATATATCGAGAACTCCGCGGTTCGGCGCTGATAATCTTCTTGTACTGGTACCCCTCAGAGCGACGATTCTCGATTTTTAGAAGACCTTTGGGTGCAGGTGAACGGAAGATGAGTTTTTTTACTTACCAGATAAACTGTTAAAACAGACGAAGTTACTTTTCCCGAAATTCGGTCTTAGGTATTTTTTCGGGTATCCATCCGAATGTTACAACTTGTGGTTTTAAAAAGGCTTTATTTAATTATGCATTATAACACGTACTATACCTTAAGGCTAGAATGATTTGACCTACAATTATATTATCTGTAAGTGTTTGGGTTAAATGAATATTCTAAAACAGTGCTGTACCTATAGTAAACCAATGTTTAAATTTGGAGAATAACTGATTTGTTATAAAAAAATGGCCTCGTAATTTATTTTTGATTTTCCGGAAATGAAAAGAACTCATTGTACGATGGATCAATTTAACTTTTTTAGTTCTCAGAGAGTCTTTTCTTTTAGCTGATGTATGTGAGCTCGTATTGTACTGGTGAAAAATGATGCATCTTCGGCAGTCCCTTATTTTTTCAAAGACTTCTGATAAAAATCTTCGCTTACAATTCAGATTTAACCGTTTAATGTTGTACTAACGGTACACGCGACTATTTCGAAATGTTTCTCACGTTTTGTAGTATTTAGCTCATCTTGAAATACGTATATAGCTGTTTGCTTTTGTAGAACAGTAATTATATTTCTTGAGAATTTTGTTCAAGTAATCGACCTGAGATCTTTTTTAAGCGATTGTTAAATTCTGTGGGATCCAACGTAAATATTTTTTTCAAAGAGTCAAATGTTCCAAATGTCCCACTAATGTCCAAGAAGGCCTAAATCTCATAATAAGTCACATGACTGTCTGTTTTGTGGTATTAACACAATCACAGCATCAATATTTTACTGGAACAGAAACGCCATTAATTTCGTATACCATCGGAAATGTTCATGACTTAATTCGATTTCTGGGCCGAAATAATTTTTATGGAACTGTAAACAACACAAATGGTGCTTAAACATTAAAACGTTCTGTGTAACTCTACTACTACTAACAAGTTAAACTTACGTTGGCAATGTCGGTTGTCAGATGGTAGCGGCTAGATCGTCCATTCCTGATATATAATAGGAACCCTCGTATTTACTCTTCCTATTATTTCCACATTAGTTAATTAAATTATTAGTAATAAAAATAATAAACACGAAAACGCTCTTAACACGATATTATCTCAATAAAAAGCCACATATAATACCTGATAATTGGCTGCGTATGCAAATCGACCAATTACGCAAAATTGCCGCTAGAATGTATCGGGACTAGAAATTTCTAACGCATATAGACTGTTGCATCTCTAATGATTCAATTTCATGATACAGCGTGCCTGGCAATTATCATTAGTACCTCTTGTGCAGGAAGGCAATTTTATTACTTATGCAATTTCTGAGTAAACTATATTTCTACATTAAGAAATGAAAGGTGCCCAACTAGAAAAGTGCAATCCGCAGGCAGACAATGTTTTTTAAATTCAATTGATGTGAATGTAATGCATGAGTGGATTAGATTTAATTCATGGTATGTAAGTGTAACAATTATGTGTGTAAATTTATTACGTTTGCATTATATTAACAATTACGTATTTAATGGTTTTAATCGGGCAATTGCATGTTTCCTAGATACATTGATCGTTGATAACATAGACTAACTAAATCGTTTAATCTATGTTAATTAAATTCGAGTCGCTCATGCCTATATCAGATTACCAGTGCTATTATTTTAACTTAAATGTTATCCAGTATCTAATGCATTTTTAGCAGTGATAACTTTAAATTGCCTGTTTTTAGCATAATGTACTGCCGAGATATATAAAAAACAAAAATTAATGATAATTACAAAAACAGTTCCATATTAGCATAAGTGTACGAAAAAATAACTCAAAATAAAATAAAGTTGTTAAAATTTAATTCAAAAGCAAATCAAAATTATTCTAGCTAAATAATTTGTTTGCAAGTTAAAGTATGCAATTAACTATGACGAAACAATTGTATATTGTTTTAAAATATGAATTATTAACATTTTTTAAAACTTCAAAATTAATGCTTTTAAAAGTAAATGCATTAAATTGCTTCTTAAGGTTATAAATTGTATTCATATAATAAATATAATATATGGCTTAACCGAGCAAACATACATGAGAACTAAAACATTAACACATTTTACATTTGACCATCAATTTAATTTACATCAATAATAAACCCGTGACATGCCTTTAATTTATGATAAATTAAAATCGAAAGTGGAATTTCTACGTCGCGTCGGTCAGTCTTCTGGAGGTTATTGATTAATTACACGGCGGTCTAGAAGTGACGGTTAAGAGCGTAATGGGCCATTTTTCTGAATACATTTTTATGGTCGCCGAGTACATCAGAAGTAAAAGTTAATTACGCCTCGCATACCTTTTTCTTCGTTTATTTAATGCGGAAAGTGTTAAACATCGCATTTACTGTTTGCTCGCTTATTATAATTATTTGAAATGTACAAACAGAAATTAGCGATTGTTGGACTGTGCAATATTTGAGCAATTCATAATAAGTGAGCATGACTTCTATGTTGCAAGTGTGGAGGAAGTAGGAATTCCTATATATTTTTTCATTGATTTTTTTGTCTCATAATTAGAGGAAATGAAAGCTTAGGTTTCAAAAAGTGATAGTAAATTTCGACTTGAGCATTTGTATTTTTTCTTAATTGAAAACACATTCAAAATACCATCTAAATCCAGGTTCTGAAGTACATTTATCTACTTAACTACAGGCGGGTTTGGTAATTTATATACAGAACTGTATAATTATTGTTTTCTAAAACACTTCAAATACGAAAAACACTTCAAATACGAAACAAACAAATACAAACAAATTGATTTAGAGGAACTTATAGTTAATTAGCCTAACGATTTCTACTAACATTTATTAATTTAATGTAGACCTTTCTATATTTATTTTATTTTATTAGATGATGCAGTCTAAAAATTTAGAATTTCGTGCTTTTATATTACGTAAAATTTAATGCACACCTAACAATTTATTTTGATTTGTGAAATTTTAGAGAGATTGTATCGAGATCGGTGAATGGTCAAGTCTATAATTTTAAACAGCTTTCAAAGGATTCACTTTTTTAATCTATCATCTCTTTGATGGTTTTGATGCCGCCACTTCAAATCAGGTTGTGAATTGCAATAACTTTTTTGCAAATTCGTTTTATAATTCAATTTCTTATTCATAAATATTATAGATGTTTTTAAATTAGTACAAATATTGAATGTTTAAAATTTAATCATTCTAATTTTAATCAAGCAGTTTAGATTTAAATTTTCTGGATGTAAAATTCAAACCATCTAGATAATTTGATTGTTATATATTAGATTAAGTGGTGTCGTTTGGCTATAGATAACCTTACTAATTCCCTACTATTAGTATGTTCCCAAGAAGTCAATTTGGTAAGCTCAATTAACTTCCTAGGAGGGCATGTTCTAATCATTTCTGGCATTATCTGCTTTTCTCCGGTTCTCACGTTAGCGCACTACCCGCACATATTACTGACTGGGCAAAATGGATATTCGCCTCGCAGTTCGCTTCGGCCGACCTGAAGTGGTCTGTATAGTCACTACTCTTACGACATCATTTTTTCCGGGATGAATCTCAACGATCCGTCCCACTTTCCATATTATGGGTGGCAAGTTGTCTACGTGGACGAGGTCTAATGGTCCTACCTCAGGTGATGTTAGTCAGTGCTACACACATGCTTTCTCTCTTTTCTCTGCCAATCCACATAGTCTACAAGTGGTGTTGTCAACTTTACATATCGGTATGTTCTGGGTCCACATTAGAATGAGCTTAGTTAATTAGTTCAGAGCTTGTTTAAAGTTACAAGAAGATTTGGAATTGAAGCTGTATCCTTTCAGGTTCATAAGGGCAGTCTGGTTGTCTAAGATCACTACAAAACCTCAGCACATTTTTTCAAGGCTATTGTTTCAGCCTGTAAAACTGATACATCTTCTCCAAGAGGAACTGATTCCATCTATTTAGTTCCGTATTACTATACCAGAACTCATTTCCCATTTTTGATGCATCTGTATACCAGATAAATAAATTCTTCTTTAGTTCTTTTAGTCTAATCAGAATGATTTGGCGAAGGTTAATAATCATTTTAAGGTGTGATATGAAATCAAATTTGGTCGGTATTACGTCCGACGGTTTTTGTAGAAACTCTAGTTTAATCAGTGTCAGAATTTCTGAGTACCCAAATCTATATCGTTTCCCAAGCCAGTCCCGTTTCATCGCACTCATTAGACCTTATTTTCTGATTTGTCCACGCAGGAGAAGTAGGTCTAGTAAAGCTTTCATTGCTACAGAGGGGATGGTGCACATAGCCCCCGTAATAACAAGACAGGTATTATTTTAAAGACTTTGAAGCTTCTTTTTTGCCGATATTTGTTTAATCTTGATCCACCACACTAGTATATATGTATATGTAGTAATAAGTCTTACTATCATAATAACCCTCAAGATTTGCCAGAGAGCCTGCGGCATATTCATAGTGCTGCTGTAGCTTTGCAGATTGTTTCCTCTAGGTGTACAATCCAATAAAGTTTCCTATCTAGTGATAAACTTAAATACTTTATATTTCATTATATTTTTATTTTAGTAAACGTTTTTATTTATATTTGAAATCAATTTTATAATAAAGCTGTACTGAAGAGATCGAGAGATCGAAACACGTGTCTGCAGATGGTTATAAATTGAGTAGTGAATTATTTAATTACTTTTACTAATTTATTTTAATTACATCAACTTAAATTAATTTTTTGTTCCAAATTTATCATAATATAGTCACTCACAAATTATTTAACGTACATTAAATCATTTTTAATTCATTTTACAGAAAGAAATACGTTCAAACTAGCGTTGCTTTGATAGTTGTACTATTTGTAACACGCAAATTAATTTGTATTATTCAATGTCTGTCGAAGTATTAGCTAGAGAAGTAGTTGTTTCAAATTAATTTGTTTTGTAGTCTTAGTAAGACTCATTGTTGTAGATTCACGAAATGTTTTCGTATTTTTAAATTTATTACTAAATACTTTTAATTGGAAATACGCGTATCTTTATATTTTAATAGTTTCAAAACACTTTTCTTATAAAAATGTATCACAAAGTGAATGCCTCCATAATTACTAAATATTTTACCTGATCGGACGACGCGTTTTCTGGTCCATTGATATTCAGCTTCCTACGATTAGTAAAAGGAACCGCCACAGTTTTGTCAGGATTGACATTGAAATCTTCCCTCAGAGACCATTTTAATATATTATTGAGGGCATCCTGGGCTAGTGACAATAATAATAACGTACGAGGTTGTCGGGAGGTCGTTTACAACGATACACTATAGCAGGAGCAAAAGAATTCCACCTTGCGGGAACCTTTTTGCTGTGAACGTTAATGTTTTTGATTCGCTCCCCATACTTGCGGCGATCTTAGGGTACGGCCTTGTTCCATCTTATTGTTTGTGGATACCCTTCTTGATAATTGTAACGGTTTAGAAGATTGTGTTGTCAAACGCTCTTGCAATATCCCCAAAAATATTAATGCAATCACCTTGTGCTATAGTGAAGCTTTTATGTGTGTTGTGATGCTATAAACTGCATCTAGAGTAGATTTTTCAGGTTGATTGGCAAACTGCTGCATATGAAGCGGATTTATCTCGAGGGGACTGCTCCTTATATTGTTGTCTATAATTTTCTCCATGACTTTTCGGGGCTATGAGATAAGGCTAATGGGGGTATCACCCTAACCTCTTTACATTCCATTGTAATATATCCTAGAATAAAGTTGGCTTTTTAAATTTTCTGCAGGTAATAGATTATTATATCTAATCCCTGCTGCAGCACTGCAGCAGAAATACTCTCTAGGCCTGATACTTTAAAGGGTTCAAAGCTACCAATTGCTCATTCAACTTTTTCTCTGGTAATGAGTTTATCAGTAGATCAGCCATTGAACAGTGTTTTCTTAAGGGTCCACATATGCTGAGTATAAAAAGTGCTTCTTTAGCAGAACACTTAGACTTTCTTTAAGCCCCTCTGCATAATTCCCACCCGGTTTTTTTTAACTAGACCGATGCTGTTGTAGTGTTCTTTGGGCAGGACTTTATGGAACCTGGCTGTTCTAGTCGTATCAGTAACTACCTCATAGAACGTTTTTCATGTTTTGCTTTTTGTCAATAGACTTCTCAGTTGCCTGTTTTCTTTTTTCTTTTGAAAGTTTTCTGGGCTCCCAGTTTCTTGGGATATCTACTTTTTAGCGGACAACTGCTGCTATATATATATATATATATATATATATATATATATATATATATATATATATAAATATATATATATATAAATATATATACCGGGTGTGGCACTTAAGACGCCTCAGACCATAGCTCCCTTACGATAAAAGCTATCGAATAAAATCAAAGAGCAAAATGGTGCATAATTACCGTCGCTATGTTTCAAAAATATTTCTAATCATCAGTGGCGTGCCGTGCTCCAGTGGCGTACCAAACTAATGTTTTTTTAAATAAAATGCCCTATTTTTTATTGCAGATTTGGAAAGTGCTCGGAGAGTACTTATTTTTTATCTAACATGTTATACCCTTCACTTTAGCGGTTTCGCTGTTATAACCCCTTCTTTCAAAATTGCGCACCATTTTTGAGATTTTTTTGTAGAGAAACTAATTGACGCCTAAATTTTGAATTGATATCCTATTTTTGTCTTTTTCCCTGTTATCCTTTTTTTCGCTTGCAATGCTTCTTATCTCTCTTTCAGAAAGGCAAAGCTTTAGGTCATTTTCTATTTTCTTATTCTCCCAAGTGTCTATCTCCGCTATTATCATTTTATGTTTTTGCTTTCGTTTACAACTGTTGCTTTTTTATTGCTGATTTGGTTTCCAGTTTTTCTGTACATAACTTTTGAACTCCCTCTTTTATTTAGTATGTTATTTTTAAACCACTTATTGCTATGTTGTTCTTCCTATTTTCTTCCTCTTTCATTCTTCTGCTACAATTTTTCTATTCCCTTTAATAAAGATTATCTCTCTTTCCTCCAGGGTTCTCTCTTTCTTTTTCATTTTTTATTTCACTTTTTTTTTATAATTCCTGTGTATTTTTATTTGTTTTTATTTATTAGTTCCCTTATCATTTGTTAAAGTTCCTCCATTTGTTTTTCGTTGCTTGGTTCTATTTGTTCTAGAGCGATTCCTCCGAGATCGTCGTTTTCCTGTTCTCTTTTCTTTATTTGTTCTGGAGATCTAATATCACTTTCTTGCTTCTTTCAAAAATATTTAAATCTTTGTCTTTATCATCAGTTCTTTGTCTTTTATTAATGCTATTTAGTGTAGGCTCCTCTTAATCGTTTATTTCTTTATCATAAGTATCACATTCTTTCTATATTTTTACTTTTTAATTAATATATTTGTCATGTATATTATTCCTTATTTCCCTGATTATTAGTTCGGTTCGGACTTAAGTTCTATGTCCCTTGCCCCTTTTCACTTTGAAAAAGATAGAAACACTTTCTTACACTACAAACTACTTTACCTCTTCTTCAACTAATAAGATATATAAGTCCTTTACGTTGTAGAAAATTAACTAATAATTAGAAAAAACACGAAAATATTTCGTAAAATCTACAACAAATGAGTCTTATAAAGCTACAAAAACAAACCACTTTTGAAACAACTACTTCTCTAGCTAATACTTCGACAGACATTGAATAATACAAAAGTAATTTGCGTGTTGCAAAATAGCAAGGCTATCAAAGCAATACTAGTTTGAACGTATTTCTTTCTGTAAAATGAACTAAAAATTATTGAATGTACGTTAAATAATTTGTGTCTGACTATATTATGATAAATTTGGAACAAGAAATTAATTTAGGTTCGTGTAATTAAAAATAAATTAGCAAAAGCAATTAAATAATTCAATACTTAATTTATAACCATCTGCAGACACGTGTTTCGATCTCTCGATCTCTTCAGTACAGCTTTATTATAAAATTGATTTCAAATATTTGTGACTGACTATATTATGATAAATTTGGAACAAGAAATTAATTTAGGTTGGTGTAATTAAAAATAAATTAGCAAAAGCAATTAAATAATTCAATACTTAATTTATAACCATCTGCAGACACGTGTTTCGATCTCTCGATCTCTTCAGTACAGCTTTATTATAAAATTGATTTCAATCTTTGCCAATTTCCACCTTGTGGGAAATGTACATGCGCTGATAGCGAGGTTTATAATAATCTGAAGCGGCTTAGCAAAAACAAATCTACAATCTTTGATTAAGAATGAGGGAACAGAGTCAACCCCAGCAGATGTTTTATTGGGTAATAGAGCCATAACATTTATTAAATTGCTTTCGGAAATTTGATTAAGGGTAAACGATGGATAATTGCTATGGGTCCCAGATAGAGTGGTATTGCCAGCAGGTCTAAAATTTTTAGAAAATAATGAGGCAAAACTATTAACTATGTCTTTTGGAGTAGAGTACTCTTGACTTTCGTGAGTTAATCTGCTCGGTATTCTTGTAGTACCCTGTTTTATGTGAGCATAGTTCCATAATCCAGCAGGATTTCATTTCATATTATTTTCAACCGCTCTTAGATATATTTTATATGCTTCCGTTATTTGCTGTTGTGTGAGTGACCTCAGTCTCCTAAATTCATCATTGTAAACTGTATTTTTACTTAATCGCCACTTTCGTCTATAGTATGCTTTAGCATGCACGTTCCTTTTTATTTCAGGAGTAAACCATGGGGGAAATCTCGACCGAGGGGTTCGGCTTAAGGGAACCGACTTATCAAATATCTTGTACAGATTCATGTAGAACCTATCCAAAGCCACGTTTACATCGGTACAGTTTTTTAAATGTGCCCAGTTAGCCCTTTTAAAGTTATATCGTTTATTAGTATTAGAGGGAAATCTAATATGATCCGATGTTACGCCGAGTTCCAATGTGATGGATAGTGGTGAATGGTGAGCATCTTCAGTCACCAGCGGGGTGTTGGCACGCACGTAGATTGTACATATATTAAAAACCGTGCCTTTGAGAACGCATTTGCATAACACAACAACAATCAGTGGAACATTATTAGTTAGCGAAGTCGTATCTAATACTTCATATTGAATACTATCAATCGCAATCAATACACCTCCACCTTTGGATCGCCCCACAGAATTAAATTTCCTGTCACTACGAATGATATTATAATTAGGAGAGAACAGTTCAGAGTTTTGAATCGAGTTAGTCAGCCAGGTTTCCAATAAACAAATAACTTCCGTGGACAAGCTGCAGCAATTGACATAAAATTCACGCGTTTTGGAACATAAACCTCTAGTATTTTGATAGAAAATATTTAACGAAATGGGAGATCGGCCGCGCTTTATTAGTTTAAATTTCCAATGACGTTGGGAATTCTATTAATATATTTTATACGCAAATTATTTTCACCATTCCTCAAACAGTTATTCAATTCTTCTTTTGCCGTTCGGTACAAATCCCTTTGGATGGGTGTATGATCTCTCGAGAGATGAACGCCTTTCCATTTGTTTAGTTGTTTTAATTTAGCCATGTTTCTCATAACTAGAGACGTAGTTTCCTGGGAGGGAACTTGAAATTTTATCGGGCGAGATTGTAATTTGGACGGATCGTATTTACCCAATCGCTAGGTCTGAATATTATTAAGATTAACACCGATGTCGCCTAACACACTTTCCGCGACCGATGAGTTGGACATCATCTGATGTTGCTTAGATCTTATCTCTCTTTCCGATATCTCATAAATGATTTTTTTCCATAACAACTGGCATTTCGGGTAATTTATTTACGTCTTCAACAGGCTTGGCATTTTTTAGGGCCGAAATTTCGTTTTGTAAATTAATAATCGCAACTTTATTATACACGTTACTCGCGCCGCTGTAATTTGCGTATTTGTGTGTGTATAAATGAGCTTGTTACTTTAAAGGATCGTCCCCGTCACTCTAAAATACCATTAATTGTATCCCAATGGTGAATGGTACCGGTCACCCATTCAACTACTGACCCGAACCAACATTGCTGCACTGGCGTGTTCGTTTTTCTATTTTTATGTAATCCATATAATAAAGGCATTTGGGTGAAAACATATTTAGGAATACCGTTTTCTTTATGTCTACATAAAATACAAATTAATTAATCTTTGCATTTATTGTCTTTCCAGAAATATCGTCGGATCAATATTATACATAAGCTGAAACTTCTAAATTGGATCGCCAAAATGTATGTTGGTTTATAAGTTTGCACTTTATTTACTTTAGAATATTCTTATATTTTACACGCATCGAGGCCCGTGTATTTATAGTAAGCCGCATGTTCTAGTGCACTCGGTGTCATACGAGGATTTAGCTAAAAGCATTTTAAACATACTCCTGATAGGATAGCTTTAAAATTACTTACTTCTTGATTTTGTTTTGTAGAAGTAATTTATTCAACGTAAATAATAAATTACGTATCTATATAGGTTGGTTTTCGATGGAATGGCGTTATTGTATAGTGTTCTACCATTTTTAGTTAAGAGGTGATATCCATTTGAACTACATTTCTGTTTTTTCATTAGAAAACGGAAAGTACTTCAGATATTTTCAAGATTTCTGCTAAACAATATGACAGACATGAAGATACTTGGAACATATTTCGTTTTCCCTATCTATATATTCGGGTACCCACGGGAATGTTGAGTCATGAAATTTTAAAATTTTTAAATGGTATAATGTCATTTTTATTATTTTATTTTCTCATATGTAACACAGTATATTTGCTTTGAATGTCGGGACTTGAAAATTTCTACGAAAATACAGATATTAAGGTCGTTTAAGGTCCATAATTCCTGTAAGTACGATAACAACTAACTCGATAATTTAAAAAAAAAACATTCCAACCGATGCGCACTCGTTTCGACGTGTTTTTGCTTCTTGTAGTATAGATGTACATACGTTGTTAAAGATTGCGAGTTTAGTTTTAATGTCGGTGGTTGCGCGCGTGCTAGTTTTCTTAATCGTTAATTAATTGATTAACCAGGATTGTGAATTGTGAATGCTCTATGTATCATGGAGTGAAATGCTGCTAACTTATGGGATAGAGGATGATTTGAATTATAAGGAATTGTAGAGTTGACGTTAGTAGGTTTTCTAAATATTTCAAATTTAATTGTATTATTCTGATGAATTAATGTAAGGTCCAAAAAATTGATTTTATTGTCGTTTTCTCTCTCTACTGTGAATTTTATTTTAGGGTGAACACTATTGATTAAATTTAAAAATTGATCTAACTGTCGTGATGTACCACTAAAGCATGCGATAACATCATCTACGTATCTAAACCAAAATGAAATATGTGCTTTTGTGAAATCTGAATTGAAAATTTTTTCCTCAATATTTGACATAAAAATTTCTGCTAACAAAGGACTGAGAGGGGATCCCATCGCTAATCCGTTAGTTCGTTGAAAATATTTATTGTCAAATTGCAAGTAATTTTGATTTAATGAAAGTTCTAATGCGTCTAATAATTCTGTTTTTACAATGGGATTAGTGTTGGATTTATCTAGAAGAGTATGTGCTATTTGTAGGCATTCACCTGTGGGAATATTAGAGAACATACTACTAACGTCAAAAGAAACTAATTTTGAGTTCTTGGGTGTAATAATGGATTTTAGTTTTTGGGATAATTCAAGGGAATTTTTGACAGAATATTGAGAAGTGAAATTTGTAAATTTTTTAAAAAGACGATTAATTTTAATTGCAAAAACTCTTGTGGGAGTGTTGATATATGAAACTACTGGCCGAATTGGATTATTGGGTTTATGAGTTTTTATAAGTCCATAGAGTCGAGGTGCTAGAGGATTTTTGTTGATAATTTGGAAAAGATTATATTAATGTTAGACAATAAACTTTTAATTTGATTTTGAAAGATTGCCGTTGGGTCTTTTTTTAAAATTGTTAAATTTTTGGCTGTTATGAAAGCGTACATTTTATCTAAATAACTTTGTTTTTTTTTTATAATTCAAATCATCCTCTATCCCATAAGTTAGCAGCATTTCACTCCATGATACATAGAGCATTCACAATTCCTCTATCTGATTCAAGTAGAACCACAGAACTAGACAGAATTATATCAATAGCAACGGAGAATGGTTTCCCAGTTAAACTTATTCAAAATTTAATTCACAAAAAACTGTATAAATCAACAAGGGCTCATATTTATCCTAATATTTTAGACCGAACGAACACAAAATTTACAACATTCACTTATTTTGGACGCGTAACAAATAAAATATCAAATATTTTCAAAAAACAAAATCATCAAATTGCATTTAGACCAGCGAGCAAACTTTCAAATATACTTTT
The DNA here is from genome assembly GCA_963969525.1 of Ontholestes murinus. Taxonomy (NCBI): domain Eukaryota; kingdom Metazoa; phylum Arthropoda; class Insecta; order Coleoptera; family Staphylinidae; genus Ontholestes; species Ontholestes murinus. The sequence goes on from OZ018387.1 coordinate 79,978,912, forward strand.
TAACGCGAAAGACAAAATTCAACCTTTTAAAAAATCGGGAGTATACCAAATTTCATGTTCCGAATGTAACAGCACATATGTAGGACAGACAGGTAGGAGTTTTGAAAAGAGATACAATGAACATTATAGAGCATTCAGACTTAGACATACAACAAGTTCTTTTTCAAATCATTTCCTAGAGTGTACTCATTCATTTCCACATATGGATAATTTAAAACTTTTACATTTTTGCAATAAAGGCCAAAGGCTTAATCTTTTGGAGTCATTAGAGATATACCGCCAAAGCAAGAACATTAATTCTAATCTGCTTAATGAGCAGACGAATTTAATTTCTTCGCCATTATTTAAGCTCTTATAATGACATGTACCTCTTCTGAAAACACCGCACCTTAATCCGATCGGCATATTTAGTTAATCCATTGTAATAAATCTCAGTCCTAATTAGGTTCATTAAAAATTCATACCTCACCTATAAATTGTTAACACCCTGTATTCTTCTTCATTCAACACTTGATAATGACCTGCAAAGGTCGAAACTATAGTTGTGTCAAAATTGATAATATATTGTAAACTTTGTTTGTGTATATTATACAATAAATAGTGGTATAAAAACTTAAAAATTATTTTCATTTAACCTTTTTTAAAATGAACTACTACATAGTAACGGTCGCTACCATCATTTTCAGTTTCTTCAATAGTTATATTACCATTAAATTTGTCTCTAGCCTTACAAAAGTGTTCGAACAGTCTCCATACACATTGCTGCCAATAAACAAAATATGTCTTTTGCTAATCTTGTTGCCTGTATGGTCGGTTTATTTAATTGCGCGGCATTTAGACGTTTGATCTATGTAGTCTATTCCTTTGTATACATGTTTTGATATTAATTTATTCAAGTTTCTTGTTATCATTATAGTGACAACCTTGTCATTATATTCATATTTTGTGGCTAGGGTTTTTATGTTGGCTAATTCTTCTTCGAAGTGATCTGCGTTAATGGGTATGTTCAAAAGTCGGTGGAGATGCTGCTTGTTTAATTTATATAGATTAATGGAAGTTGACTGATATAATGGCATCTCTCGTGGTCGGCTTTCTGTATAGTATGCTTATTTTATTAATATTTCTGGTAGTCGAGATGTGCAAAATTTCAACTTATTCGATTCTTCTACAACCATCGTAAATTGAATCTTTTAAGCGTAACATAATTTCTTCGAAACTATTAATTTATACTTCTGCAATAAGCGGTGGCAAAGGCGATCCCATCGTTAAGCAGTCGTTTTGAAAATAATAATAGTTTTGGTGTTTTGATTTTATTATTTATTGTCTTAAGATTTTTTTTACTTCTTGCATCGGCATGGACAGAAAGAGATTCTTGAAATCAAAAGACACTAACATGCTGTGGTGTAGTAATCTCAGATCATTTGTGGTACATAAATTTGAGATTTTGATTTAGAATACATTGGAAATGTGTAGTTCATAGCGGCACAAATTCTTCCGTCAATTTTCATTAAGCTGTGCAAGGTGTGTGCACTTGTATTGCTCGTTTTGTATTGGGGCATCTGTTTAGGGTCGATGATGCGTTTTTTTAAAGAAATAATTGCTTTTTGGAATTTGTTAGTAGGGTACTTTTGTAGTTTTTTGAAGTTTTTGTTATCATACAAATCATTTGCTTTGAAGACATAATATACTTTTTAGGGATGGTAATTGTATTATCAAGAATAAAGAAAACACTTTTACTTTTTTATACCACTTTAAGTTTTATTTGCAGTGACTAGTTTCGACTACACAGTAATCATTATCAAACTAAGTGTTTTCTTTATTCTTAATATTGAAATGTACCACCAAGTGAACGCCGTTAAGATCCAAGAATTGTATTATCGTTATCTAGGTTTAATGCGATGGAAAATATTCGTTAATATGGTATAATTAATCAGGATCGGTTTCTCCATTTTGAATTCGGGACCTAATAATTGTAATACGATCTCGGTATTAATACCTAGAGATTCGATTTTTTGTGGTTATTTGTATTTAGAGAAAACTTCAGGCCTTTTTCCATAATTGTTTCTTCTTCTATTATAAACTTAATGTCTGCCGGGATTTTTACCCTTAGAGAAAAATTGAAAGGTGGGTTCCTGTTTCAAACCTAAAATAAAATAATGCATTTACAATTTAGAATCAATTATAAATATCTGGAAAGCTTTTGTAGGTAAGTGCAGACTAAATTCTTTAATTGTATTGATTTCATTACGATTAAAAAATTATATATTAAAATATATATACAAATTATATGAAAATTAAATTCTTTTAATAATACATTCTATATATTATATCTATAAATTATTATTTAAAAATTTACAAAGTAAAAAGATATATGAACTTTACAATTTGATAACGTAACTGCCTAAGCACACCGCCAAATCATTAGAAACATGGAACTATTACTCACATTTTACTAAAGGGAGTGTCGGTCCATATCTGACGAAAGCGTATTTCTCTCAATTACCTCCATGCTGCATAATATATTAGACCCAGGTGGTCAATCCTCATATAAAACGCCACTCAATAATCCTAATAAGATTTAAAACTTAGTAGCGGTTATGAAAGACCATTAAATTAAATTAAGTTCTAGAGCAAAAATATGTGCTGCATATTTCTTATGATACTATTTATTCATACCGTATAATAAGGTAAATAAAGCCAAGTTATTATCATAACATCACAATTGCCTAGAACAGTATCGAACTAGAGGCCTGAAGAAGTAGTACAGACACATTACGATAAAAGTGTTAATCGTTTCACGAGCAACAATACTGTACAATGTACCTATCTCCTATAACTTCTATTAGTGACGGTAAAATATTGCTCCGGAGAAATCTCGAAAGGGAACGGCCACTGCCTGTACACACATACTTAAGAATGGAAGCAAATGCGTAAAAAATCGGTACGCCGACCCGAAGAAAGTTGGGTCCGGCCCAGAAACGAAACAAAAAAAAATGACGTGCATAGATTGCTACCAGCAATTTGATTATACAATAAAGGGATAGCTTTGTGGTTGCCTTTTTTTTCTAGAGAGATGATTTGAAATTGTTGCTTCTACTGGGAGCGGATTCAATTAAGGGGCATATTGATTCGACACCGTGGATTCTAATTTATTATGGTGAAAGGACGGTATACTATCACTTCAAATCGCAATTTTTGTCTAATGAAGTTTTGTTTTACAGGTAATTAGAGCAATAAGTTTATTTGGTTTACCGCAAGAAAGCATATCCGCGCTATTAGTTTGTGCAGATTGGATCTCTAATTAAGATGTCATTGGAATATTCTTGATTATGTGTTTGTGGTTTGCAAGTAAATTTATCAAATAATTAATTCAGAAAGAGTTGTTTATCTCTATTTAATTAATGTAATTAATTATGCCTAATGTTAATTACGCTACATTAAGTTAATGAAGCGGGATTTAATCAAATCTCTAGCACAATATACACAATCAATCAAAGAAATTTTAACGCTGTCAAATACCTTAAAATATTTCTTTCATTTAAAAATGCTTAATCATTGGGTATTCGTGATTGAATTAAGAGAAAAGTGCCAATTATAATGTTGATGGATCTTATTAGATTGATTATAAGATGCGCTAAAATTACATTCGTTTATTGTACATATTGTGTTAAAGGATTACTCTGGACATATATACATCATAGGCTGAAAACCTGAGTTAATTTTCATTATTAATTATTTAATTAATTACCGCAAAAGAAAACTGCAATTTTAATTAATTCCTAGACAATAATTATAATTGCAAATTAAGGCTTTATAAGTCATAATGATTTAAATAAGAATACTTATAGTGATTGCTAAGAATTAATATTTGATTTTTCCCACAATTAATAAAAAAATTATTTATGTATAAACTTACTTATTTTTAACTTAGCAACAATAATATATTAGACTGATATTGCTTTAATAGATTTGCTATTTAAAGGTACAATTAGTTTATATATCTACAGAAAGCACAAAACCAAAAAAAAACATTAATTATTTCATAGGAAATTATGAGAAAAAGATTAGAGAAAGAACAACAACAGAAATGAATTATACTAAAAAATAGCTAAGGAGTGCTGCAGAACAACATAAGTAGAAAATATAGAAGTAAAATCTAATAATTTACGAAAAATTTAAGCAACAAGAACAGAAGAAAAAATGACAAACTTAAAGACAAAAATGATTATAGTCTGTTCGTTCGATCTTCCATCGTACGTCACAAACTATCGCTTCAAAAAACGACGAAAGTTTTACAGTGCGCTCTTTTTCTAACGCATTTGGTTTACTTTATCAGACTGAATGTTTTTGCGTCGTTTCTCGAAGCGATAGTGTGTGACGTACGACGGAAGATCCGACGAACAGACTATACATTGTTACAGATGAAGAGAAAACATAAAATTTGGCGACAATATTTCGAAGATCTGACTGAACACGACATACAAAGGAGAAAAGAAGTTCAGACAAAATGGCTGAGAGGCGAAGTAGTAGCAATTAGTAGAAGTAGAAGTATGCAAGGTCAGTTATTTCTAATAAGACAAAAATTTGAAGATCTGACCGAACAAGACATACAAAAAGCAAAGAATTTTAGACAAAAATGCTGAGAGGTGGCAACAATAGAGGATAATCACAGTGGATTTAGAAGAGGTACGCAAGGTCAGTTATGTGTAATAACCCCAATAAGCAACAAATATGTAATAACGACAGTGAAGTACACATATGTCTTTTAGATTTGGAAAAATCTTTCGATAGGATAACACTTATTAATTAAAATTGGCAAAGAAACCATTACTCGCTAGCGGCAAATTTACTATATTAAATCTGAATAATAGTTCGGCAGCTGCTAATATCAGATTTACACTAAAGAGAACATTATGTCTACGATCAAACCAAAAAAATACATCAAGAAATTAATAAATGAGTGCGCTAAAACTGCAATAACCAACTATTGAATAAAAAAATGCGAATTAGTAAACTTTAATTGATACAAAACCTATCAATTTTATCAAATTTTCCTATAAAACATTTCAATACAATATTATTCTACCAAAGCCTGAGTGAGAATAACATACATAACATTATAGGAACATGATGCTCAATGATTGTGATTAATTATTAAGTGATTTTGTACTTCACACAGAAATTTTTTCCCCATGAGGTGGTGTCGCCTAGCTTCCCTGCATTGCGGTCTCCGTGGTCCTTTTGTGTGCCTCTGGATGTTTTACTCCCTGTGTACTCCTGTGTCCTATGAAGTATAGGAGTTTCTGCCATGGGATGCTCTTGAGCTCTACTACAGAAAGCATAGACTTCCCGAATTTCGCCGTGTATTCTCCTTTATACACTTCGCAAGTACATAGTAGGTGTTGGGAAGTCATGCCTTTTTATGCTCCTCTTGTTACCGGCGAGAAGCACCGTCAACTATCAGCAACTTGTGTTGCTTAATTTTCCAAATGAGTAAAGTTCGCGCCACACCGTAATCTGTTATTCTTTTGTAGAGAACAGCGCCCCTATATCATGATAGCTCAACTTCGTGTCGAAAAGCCCCTCTCAGCCGGTGCAGGTAAAACTGAGTTCTGCCGCCATCCCAGCCGTCCCGCCAAGGGTGTCCGAAATTCCTGGAATCCTGTGTTCGCCACATCTGCGAAGGGTCGCAACTACCTGCGACCGAACGGACCAAGCGGGCGAAGCGCACGTGTGAAGAACAAAAGGACGGGAAGTGACGTCACGGCGAAAGTCACTTACATCATCTTCACCGTTCGCGAATATTCGCGTATGTAGTCCACACACGCGAAATCCACATGGGACATCGGATGGCTGAGAGGAAGGCGATTCGAACGACACCAAACACGAAGTGGTTAACCCTACGTCGAACGATGTTAACCACGAGCTGTCATGATATCTAATTATTAATAATTAGTAATTGTAAATATGTAAATTGGGTTAATTAAGCCAAAACGGGCGCTGTATCTACCACATTTCTGTAATTCCATTAGGCCTACCTTTTCGGTACGTCGAAAAGGTAAAACGTAGCTGTAGCTACCTGTAACCTACAGGTAGCGCGATAATTCGGCGATGCCCAGGTGTGGTACCTTCGCGCACACCTATAGGATATTAGTAATAACAAATTAATTAAACAATAAGTAACGTAATTATTAATTTGGTGGATCGACGAGAGTTCGGTGGTCGCTAGAGGGGTATGAAAGGAAGAGGGATGACCACCGACCAAATAAATACCGCCTGCTTCCTACAATAAGGCCTCTTTTAAAAACAGTCTTTCTTCAGAAACAGTCTTGTCTTTCTGTTGAAATCGTCGATCCATTTAAGTATCACGTAAGTGTTTGTGTGTATCTGACTTGTTGTTATTATCGTCGAGACCCAGGTCATTTTTGTAAATTAACGTTTAATTTTTCCTTTTGTGTAAGTGTTAGTTTAATTTTGTTTTGTTTCTGTTTTTGTGTTGTGTTCGTGTGTAAATATTCTATCATTGTTTTCAATTTAATATACATAGTCATTCATGTTCAAACGAATATTATTTCAAAATTTACCTCTCTTTTTTTTTGTAAATTATTACCGTTCCGAGAGGTTTTCCTCACTTTCGGCCGAAGCCCGAAGGAGCCCCTTGATAACACTCTGATAGCTTACGTCGGATTATTTCCTTTCGTGAGGAGAGGCAGACACGCCTGTCTTTGCACTCTTTCAAGTTTTGCTGCTGCGTTTTTGATTTGGGTCTTTTATCCCAAAACCTAGGTCTTTTGACCACAGTGTATAGCCATTTGGTCATACTGGGTCTCAGTCCCCATTTGCGTCCTACTATTTTTCTGGTCGCAAAAAGTCCTCTCATGGCCTTTTTGCTGATGCAAAGGTGGAAGTTGACGTTCAATCTGGTATCAAGTATGACCCTTTTTTACTTCATTTTTGATTTGGACTTTCATTCCGTACATATGTAGTGATTTTACGTCATTGGTTTTACGTCTCCTAGTGAAGGGAACGTCGCCGTTTTGCCCGGGTTTCCAGTTAACCCTTCATTCCTATACCATCTTTCTACGATATTTAGTGTCCTCTGCATCAAGTTTTTTACAATGGTCCCAAACTTCCCGTTGAATGGTTAGGTATCTGCATACCCTAGTCCATATAAGCCCTGGTTTTCGATCAGTAGCAGAAGGTCATTTAGATGAGGCAGCACAGGAGGGGCGAGAGAACACTTCTAGTAGTTTTAGAATGAATGATGACAAGCTGATCGATCTGTAAGATTTAGCCTGAGCATATGAATCAGTCCCTGGCTCTAACTCATGCGTAGTTCTCTCTACTGTTGAATAGACCACGATTCGGCTGGCTAGTATCTATTTGTATAGGTTCCAGTCAGTTCTCCTCGGGTTTCTGTTTTGGATTTTCGAAATTCCTTCTGATTCGATATCGAATCGTATATATCGATGATCTGAGAGTGATGGTTCATCAGATACATGTCAATGTTTTACCATTGCCTTCCGAGAGGCAAGTGTAATGTCAATTACTTCGCTTCGCATCACGTTTAGGAACGTGGGTACATTTCTAACATTTTTTATTTCAATGTCATTCTCTAAGATAAAATCTAATAGTTTCTCACCTCTTGGATTGATGTCCGTGCTCCCCCAAATAATGTGGTGTGCTTTGGCATCGCATCCAAGGATTCCCTTGTGGCTCAATTTTAACATTACTTATCCTTCGGCGATTCGGGCAATGAACTGTCATCTATTGCTCCCTCTCAGGGCACTGGAATGCTTTCCAATGTTTCCTCATGTGCCCCGATATGCACAGAAGGCTCACTAAGTTGGGTGGTCGGCCGGTGTCCCAACGGAATTGTACGCGACTCTTAACCCAGTGCTATGCTATTAGCACGAAATATACAACACTAGTATTAACCTACAATTCATCAGTAAGTTTTCTGATTATACAAGACAATAACAAATATATACAAGAACTATTCCAAGCAGCAATATTAAAATCGAAATTTATATATACTATGAAAACCAGATAAATAGGAAAATAATTAACATAAAAATGATAAAAAATAATAATAATTTAATTATTTATTAATTATCTAAAGTTCTGTAATTCTAACAAAAAAAATATCGATTATGTTTAGGCTAATTGATCTTACAATGTCAATTTTCTTAAAATGTCTCCAAAAACATATGTATAATAAACGCACAAACGAGATTAGTCAAACTCAATTTTAACTTTCATAATGCCTTAAGAAGAAATATTATAATGTATGACATAAGACATATATAAAAGTAGTTAGTCCACCAAACTAAGAATTAAAATTTAAAACAAAAGTCTTGGTTTTATTTTACAGATAAAATCGTGAAACAAAACATACAGTTTTATTTTTAAATTAAATTGATATTAAAATGTTTAATTGTGGAGGCGATTACTCTGTAGTACATCTTGAATATAGACACATCTTGGTACATCTTGAATATAAAGACATCGTGTCCTTCTCCTTCTTTATAATATTAAAATATTTTATCATGAGTTAAGTGAAGAATTAATCACATAAAAGTATGCATTTAAATGATAAAAAAGTAATAATTTATGGATACAAATTTTTCTATCGATAAATAAGATTAGAATAGATTGAAAACATCTCCGCACTATACATGTATATCTGTACTGGAACTAAAATGGCACATACAGAAATAAATAATATAATGATCAAACAAAAAGTTTCAACAAGGATGTATTCAATATTATTAAACGTCTATTTAAAAATAATATTTATAATAAATAAATGGAAGAATTAGAATCGATAAGAAATATATTAAAGAAAACAAAATTTATTAACGACATACCAAATAACAAATAATAAATCAGAATGGGGATAATCTACTAAAAATGATCCAAGAAACAGTAATTCATTAGGTCTAAAAATTAATGTAAAAACAAAGTCACTTACTATATATAAACGGATGATGAATATCGTAGTCGGCGCAGGAAAAAATAAACCAATCAACATAATTCAAGCACCCATGTACTTATAAATCAGCAATCTAGCACAAGAAATTTAGGACAAAATCTAATGTTAGGTGGAGAATAACACTTTTTTATTGAGGGACGTGATTGATCGCGCTCGACCAACAGTGGCCCCTCTGAATTCCGAAGGCACCAGCGGAACCGTTACATTACATCGCCTGGTGCCCTTCTGCCATTTTATTTTAAATAAATTATACATACATATATTACATATACAAATACAGTACATACAAATAACATTAACAATAACATATAAACCTCCTCCATTATCCGTCGGTCACCAGCATGGTGCCGCACGGCTACGTGGATCTCCTGCCTGGCCAGTATGTCTAGGTCAGGTGGAGGCGATGACGCCAGATCTTCAGCTGCGTCTGTAGAAGTCGTCCTGTAGCACCTCGCCACCCGTATTGCACTAGGGTGGAGCGCCCTCCGTAGACGGTCCCGATTTTTCTGCTGCCCATGCTGGGGAGGCATACAGGAACTTCGCCCTGGCCACTCCCGCGAGGAGCCGCCTCTTTCCTTCCGATGGAACCGCCTACATTGGCCAAGCTTGGTAATGGCCCTTGTAGCTTGCGCCGCTCCTTGAGATGCTTCCGCCACATGAGAGCAGCTCGGCGCCTTGATAGCCAGACCGCCCTCGCTGGTGAAGAGGACCTCACGGTCGGCCAAGTAGTCGGCCAACATCGCCATCCGGTGCTGCGGGATGTCTCTGGAGCGTAGAGGGTCGATGATCGCCTGCCAAGGAATCGAATTGAAGGCGTTCCTGACATCAATTGCGATCGCTAGGCAGTGCCTTTTCATCCTCCGTGTACCCTCGTTGGCCTCGTCTGCCAGCCGGCGCACCTTAGGAGAGCATCCGTAGTCGAGCGGCCCCTGCGGAAACCGTACTGATTCGAAGAGAAACCCCCGTTCTCGTTGATCCAAGAGTTGAGTCGGTCTCGAATAAGCCTCTCCAGCAGGTTCGCTTCAACATCTAGGAGGCAGAGAGGCCTGTAGCCCCCGGGAGTTTCCAGCGATTTATTCCCCTTCGGCAGGAGAACCAGTCGCGCCCTTTTGTAGGCCTGGGGGAAAACTCCTCTTCGGAGGCATATATTGAAGAGCTCCGTGACGTGAGTTGCCGAGTTGAGTACGTAGTTTCTTAACGCCTCGTTCGGTATACCCCCAGGTCCTGTGTCCTTACGGAGGGGTAGTGCACTCGCTGCCGCCCGGACCTCTTCCTCGGTGAACAGCTCCAGCTCGTCCAAGTAAGCAGGAGGCCCTCTTGGGAAATTGTGGGGCTCACCTTTGGGGAACAATGTCTCCAGGACTATGCGCATGCGTCCTGGCACAAGCATGGCAGGGTTAGGACGGAGTTGGCCCATCCTTTTAGCCACAACCCGGCAAGGCAGACCCCACGGATCGTTCTCCACCTCCACCAGTACGCGTTTCCACGACGCAGCTTGCTTGCTCCAATGGCATTTTTGAAGGAAACCCTAGCGTTCTTCGCCGCATATTCAAGGGTTTCCAGGCCGACGCACCCAGTACACCTACACCTTAAGGCGCCTAGCCGCAGCTACTTCTTGGGTCCACCAATATGTCCGCCGCTTGTTGGAACGCCTGCGTCTCGGGATGGTGGCCTCGCAGGCTGCCATCAGTTTTTTGAATAAAGCGTCCACAGCGCGATCGGGGTCGTCTTCCATTCGCGAATGGGGCGAACACATCCGGTCGACGAACGATGACCAATCTGCCCTGACCAAATTCCAAAGCGGTCCAGACGGTTGTGATGGCGCAGGGGTAGGAACTCGCCCGGACACAGAGAAACTAATCAGTCTATGGTCGCTTAGGGTTTCTACCTCCTCATCGACTTTCCAATCCACTACTCTAGCCCCCGGGGATGTCCACGTGATATCAATGATCGAGGCTGACTCCCGTCGGCTAAAGGTGGGGACGGTTCACTCGTTCGCCACTTCGAGGTCGAGAGCCGCTGTGGCGTCCGCCAGTACTTCGCCGCGCCGGTCCGTCCTGGTTTCGCCCCAGAGGGGGGACTTGGCATTGAAATCTCCCCCTATCACCAACGGACCTGCCGCTTCCCTGACCACAGCAGTGAGTCGCTCGAGCCAATTCGCCCAGTCCTCGATCGGGGAGTTCGGGGAGCCAAAGCAAGCTACGAGGACCAGCCCCGCCACTATAGCCCAGGCAATGCCTAGGCCCTTGCGACCGGACGCCGTTGCTTGGTGCTTGATCCTGGAGCCAACCCTGATGGCTACATCTCCGTTTGGCTCGTCTCTAATCCAGTCCCTTCCTACCCGGCGATTATTGGGCTCGCTGGCGATGATGATGTCCTTGATCATGAGATCCAGGACGGAGAATAACACTTGTTTTGTTACATAATGTTATTATGGAACACAAAAAGTGTTATTCTCCACCTAATAGTAATATCTGTTTCCATCAAGAGTGTAGCGCAACAAGCATTAACTTTATCAAAATCTAATTAATTATTAATTAATTAATTTAATTTTTCAATTCAATTCGATGTCTCTTCAGCCCCGATTCGGGCCTTGATCTCCCTTAATTTATTCCTCCATTCTGTACATTCTGCACGGTCCATTGCCATTTTTCGCCAACCCCTTCGACGTTTTTGGCGTCTTCTTCGAAAGCATCCTACCAACGCTTTTTTAGTTTTCCAATTGGCGTTTTGCCTTCTAGTTTTACACTTGTTTGTCCTTGTAACATCCTGTCTTCTAGCATTCTTTGCAACAACTTCTGATACAATATGTTCTTTAAAGATGGTGTAAAGCTCTTGGTTCTGAACTCTTTAATTAGGACCAGAATACATCGTAGGATCTTTGTTTTGAATGCATCGATTTTAATCTGGTTGTTATGTATCAACGTCTATGTTTTGCTGCCATAAGTGAGGATAGTCCTTAAGATGGTTTTATGTACCCTGAATTTCGTATTTTAGTGAACTTGTTTTGATTTGAAGATGTGTGACATAGCGAAATACGGCGATATTATTCGTGTATTAATCTCTGTGTCTTTTACTCCGCTGTACAGTGTTACTCCTAAATATTTAAAGTTGCTAACTTGTTCTATATTATTAAAGTTAAGCCATAAGGCGGTATTGGCCTGCTTTGTATTAACGTTCTGCCGCTTCCTTTAATGTTGTGAGCACTTTTTCCAGGGCTTGTTTGTTTCGTGATGTAATAATAATAATAATAATAAATTTATTGCCCATGAATGATTACAGAAGTAAATAACATGTTGGACACGTCACAGTTTGATTTACAAAGAATAAATAAAAGAAAACGCATACATACAAAGTGGATAATTATAAATTGTAACTGAAAAAATCATTTAAATTATAATACAAGTTTTCGAATAAAAATTGTTTAAGTTTATTTTTGAACACATATATATTTGGAGATAATTTAATGTTCCTTGGCAACTTATTATATAATGATGGCCCAAGTATATCGGGCGAGTTTTTACTTATTTTAAGACGGCAACATCTCATGTATATATTATAATTATTTCTAGTGAGGTGGTGATGCACATTACCTGTAGATGTGAAATTGTGTAGATTCTTATATGTGTAAAAACTAAGCTCAAGAATAATCAGGCAAGGTAAAGGCAGAATTTTTAGGTCTCTAAATAGCGGTTTACATGATGTTTGAAGACGAGCACCCAAGATGCACCTTACAATACGTTTCTGCGCTATAAATACAGATGACCAGTGCTTAGACGGGCACCAGAAGCATACGCCATATAATAAACGCGATTGTACAACTACATAGTAATATGTTATTAACTGTGGCTTTGTTAAAACTGATCTAAGGACTCTTATTTGGTAGCATTGTTTATTTAGATGACTGATTAGATCGTTGCAATGGAAGCTCCAATCTAAATTGTTGTTGATTTTTAGACCTAGAAAACGAGTACTCTCGGTGGGTGACATTGAATCGCGATTCATAAATAGATTTAAATCTATATTTTGTGTGCTATGTTTATTACAAAAACGTATATATGTGCTTTTAGAAGGATTTACTATTAATTTGTTGTTTTTAAACCATCTTAAAAATGCATCGATAGTTAGATTACAATTTTGTTCTAATTGTTCGTTTGATATATCACTTATAACAGCAGACGTATCATCCGCATACATAAATATGTTGTTTTTTATGAAATTTGGGAGGTCATTTACATAAATTATAAATAGCAGTGGACCTAAAATCGAACCTTGTGAAACACCCAGATTTATACTTTCAGTTTGTGATATGTATTCTCTAATAATGTTTCCAACTTTATATTTAATGTTTACCTGTTGATACCTATTTTGCAATTATGAACAAAACAAAGCATTTGCAACTCCCCTTATGCCATAGTTGTTTAAATTATCCAAAAGAACATTTCTATCAATGCAGTCAAAATCTCGGCTCAGATCTAAAAATAATCCCACTGGATATTCACCGGAGTCCAGCTTATTAATGATGTCTGCATAGAAAGAATGACATGCTGTAATAGTAGACCTGTTTTGTCGAAAGCCATGTTGTGCAGGATGTAAAATATTAAAGCGGTTTATATAATTTTGAAGTCTCTTTGACATACAGGCTTCAAATATTTAAAAAAATATTGATACTAGGGAAACTAGTCGGTAGTTATTAATACATTTTCGATCATTTTTCTTAAAAATTGGAATTATTGTTGACAGTTTCGAATGATTTATTTACAAGATTTACCATGGGTTTTGCAATTTCTTGAGCTATCTGTTTTATGATAAAGTCAGGCACTTCATCAAATTCCCATGAACGCTTATTTTTTAAGTGTTTAATAACATCCAGTAAGTCATATTCTGAATAAGGTTGTAGGAAGAGCGATTGATTTGCAGTGTCATCGTAAAAGATATAATTAGCATCACAGGAATTTAACGAGTTACGTAGTTTTATTGCTTCATTTTTGAAATGTAAATTGAATGCGTTAGATATATTTTCTGGATTATCTGTAGAATATTTAGAATTTAAGGTAATATTAGTATGTTGACTAGTATTATTTGACAATTCACTTATAACTTTCCAAGTCGGCTTCATTTTATTTTCAGAGTTCATGATTTTTTCTTGGTAGTTCGTTTTCTTTATATCACTAACTAATCTACTATGATTCTTCTTTGATTGAATATATGCATCTCTAAGTATAGGATATTGTTTTTGAAGATAGAACAACTTATGAAGTTGATTACTTGAAATTTTAACTTTAGAATTTATCCAGGAGTTTGTTTTTGTTTTAGTTTTATTGTTACATAGAGGAAAATTATTTTTGGAATAATATGTAAATATATTGTGAAAACAATAAAATTTAGTGTTTAAATCCTGTTCAGAGAAAACGTCTGGCCAAGATTCATTTGACAACTGTATTTTAAAATTTTGAATATTATACTTACTAAATATTCTAACTTTTGATGTGAAGTGCTGACATTTATCTGAGCTCAAGTTGAAATTATCTACAGTTAGATTTTGCATTGAATCTAAGTTGGTATGTATGAGATCTAGACACGTTGAAGTCTGATTCGTTCTTCTAGTATCATTCATATTTACTTGATATAAATTAAACGTCTGCAGTGTGCAAATCAAAAAAGCACACTGCAGTCAGAAGTTATTTGATTAGAATTAATATTAAAATCCCCGTTAAGAATGATACGTATTTGAACATTATATAGATCATATAATAAATTATTTAAATGTCTTAAAAATAATGACATATCTCCTCCGGGGGGTATATATCAAGTGATCAGATAAACTCGTGAATACGTACTAGATTTGCAGATTATTCCGCATACCTCAAACACATTATCGACACAATATTTGTTTAAATCAATTACTTCTACTTGTAGGTAAGTTTTGCAGTATATTGCAACACCAGTGCCTCTGCCTTGCCTGCAGTAATAAGATCCTAAAACATAAGAGTTAAGATTTAACAAAGATATAGTTGCATTATCTGCCCATGTTTCAGCCAAACAAATAAAATTAATCGCGAATTTATCATAATCAAGTTGTATTTGATTCAATTTATCTGAATTAATAGAACGTATATTTAATAATAATAGATCATAGTAGTAGTAGTAGTGTTAGGCTATCGACCACGTGGTCCTTCGGCCATGTGTCATTTGTGTATTTGTGTGTATGTAAATGAGCTTGTTACTTTAAAGGATCGCCCCCGTCACTCTAAAGCACCATTAATTGTATCCCAATGGTGAATGGTACCGGTCGCCCATCCGACTACTGACCCGAACCAACGTTGCTGCACGTCAGTTCGGGGCCGTAACCGATGCGCCACCACCGGCGTGTAATAGATCATATTTGGCTTGTTTATTTATTTCGGAATTATTTGGCTGAGACGTACTTGAAAATTTAGATGAGTATTGTCTTTTTTCATGTAAAATCTATTCAGAAATGTATTAGTGGGCCAGAAATTTGGATTTATAGCTACATCAGAAACATCATTTGGAATGCCGATTTTAAATGACGAATAGACTCCGTTTTTATATTTAGGTTCCAGTTCTTGAATGATAAATTTACCAATTTTGGTGTTAACTGGATATTTATTTTTATCTTCTAGGTAAGATTTCAGTTGTTCCGTTGTAATTCCTTTCTTCAATCTGGAGACAAAGATCAATTTGCATCTTGTGTACGGGCATACTTCGAGAATGTTATCAGCAGAATTCCCATTAAATGCGGAGCTTCTTCTAGGCCTAGTATTTTGCGCGGTTTGATTTCAGTCCAATTATCTTCGTCTGCGTATTCATTTTCCATAGAAGTTTTCGCTTGAGATGCCTTAGCGGAATTGATCTCTGCCATCTGTTGGTGATTTGCTGAACGTTTGTTCGCGACCGTAGCATAGTCTTGAACTAATTTTTGTGTAGTTTGTTCTTTTAAATACTTGATTTAATTGATTCCCGCGTATTTTGAGAGGTTGAACCGCGGGTTTGTTTACATTGTTTTTTTGTTCATTTAATTTGCAGGTTAATTCATCTATGATTAAATCCTTTGCACGTAAGTTTGTCGCTTGTATAAGTACCTTACTTTTAAGATCCGATAGTTCCAGCTGCAGATTAAGTAGAATTTGCAGAGTAACACGCTGAACTCCTAGTTTCTCGCAGCGGAAACACGCAGTACAACCAAATTTATCCTCGGATTTTATACACCCATAGTGGAATTTTCCTAGGCAACTTGTATTGATTATTGTCGTATTCAATATATCACTTTCGGAAAGAGAGCGAGCAGCGTGAATGGTCGCCATCTTTTATTGATGTTGATGTCATCTGCGTACGACGCTAATTGTACCCACTTGTTTGTCAATATGTTCGACAGAGGGCACAGCGGTCTCATAGAAGATCTGCACAAATTTAAACTAGATATTACAGCAATACAAAAGACTAAATGTACTATTCTATGGCACGGACATATACTGTAGGTTTCCTGATATCATGAGTCTACAGTTCCGGTATAGAAATTATCCAATGTAGTACTACTTGCCATAATTACTACTTGCCATATTTAAAAATTTAAAAAGAAAACTACTTATTTTGGCCACGTCATGAAGTGTTAATTGTAACTCCTACGGGTAATAATTGAATAAGGATATTATATAAATGATAAAACTGCTGCATCCAAATTAAACACACACACCGCAACAGTTTGGCAAATCTGTTGATGCTTAATAAATGCAAAGATTCGCTAAAAATTCTTTTAATATATCTAGCAACGAATATTAATAGAGAAATGATTTATAAGTCATTTTTGCTATAAATCCTTTACAATTTTTTATATAATAAGCTGTTTATATATAAATACTCTCCTCGAAGGTTAGCTATATTCAAATAACTAGCTTTAAACTTTTACAGCAAAATAGATAATAATAGAACCAAATTTCCGAAATACGATGTCTGCTGGCAGAAAACTTTAAAGGTCACGTATGGTACTAATTGGCACTCAATTAGGTCCCCGAAGCCGAGAGCTTCAGAAATCGATCGGGGTCCATGATGATTTCCTTTTCTCTTATTAATAAAAAGTTAGCTATTACAATTAGTTATAATTAACCAGTCATTAGCCTCTAATCAAATACTATTCCTTAAAGTTCTTTAAAATACATAAATAATAATTTGTACAAATACGTTTCCTTAATATAATTAATTTTCAGAAAGAAACGGCCTTCTGTTCAATACATTAAATTAAAAACTTTATATCTGAAGTAATATTTACAAGCTCTAATAAAACGAGGGTTACATAATGGTCAAATTATTATTATTATTATTCATTAATTTAATAAAAGTTATTTAGTCTGTGTATATAGAAGACATCAAATTATTACCAGATATCATTTGTTGATTATGTTGCTCGATCAATAAACAATTTTTAAATTTAGATCGATGCCTTTCAACTTCGTTTTCTAGAAGAGTGCTGCCTATATTACATTTTAAGAATATAAACTTTGTATGTGCTATATTCAGGGAAGCTTTGATATAATTAATCAAAAGTTTTTAGAATTCAAGAATTCAGTGGTCGTTAAAATGTTACATTTTTGTTTCCTTGAAAGATATAATATTTAAATAAAGTATCCATTACTATTTATTTAGTTCTGTAATATCTCACTTGCATATAAATCGAAATTTATTTAAAAATTGATAAAAATGCAGCTAACCACTCTTTATATAATTTTACGAGTCATGAAATTAGGTTTCGTAATAATTTAGATATTAAACATAGTTTAATTTGTTTGATTAGAGTAAACAATTATTTAGGAAATCAATTTCCAAGAGAATGCTAAAATGTAATGAAATTAATTTAGAAATAAATAAATAGAAAAGTAAGTCTATCGTTATTTGTACTATTATATTAATTATTCTTATGCATTTATCTTAGTTTTAAGTTGAAAGTAGTTTAATTTCATGTTATTTATACGTATTTATAAATTCAAAATTAATGGCATTATTTTTTTTGTGGGAGGGGAAAATTCATTTACGGACGGAGTGTCGGACTCCCTCCAGACAGGAGGACTGCCGACTAAAAACCCCTCCCTCGATCTGCAAGGTCATTAGCCGGTTTACTCTTGTTAGAAAATATCAATATAAAAGAAATAAATTAATTAAAATAAATTAAAATATATACAATAAAAACAACTAAACTTAACTTAAAATCACAGATATTGCGGTACCAAGGTTGTAAAAGACCCTGGCACCACGTAAACACTAAACTATACAAAAATCTGTGCTCCAGAGTTGCAAAAAGACTCTGGAGCGGACGGACACGAAAATTAAAGATGAGACCGCAGTAAATGGACTACGATGCCACTATATACACACCAGACGAAACACTAAATAAATTAATAATAAATTAACACTTAAAAGACATTTACAAATCGCTATAATCGCTTCAAAAGACATGTATCACGTAGAAAAGAAAGACATGTTTCTACGGATCCCTTACTATTTGCCAATATGAACGCCAGATCACCACCAAACCTCAGCCTATTTCGCTGTAATGCGTAGGCTGGGCATTCCACTAAAATGTGCTCCACCGTCAAACGGTCATGACAAGAAGGACATTCTGGCTCTTCATCGCCGGTTAGAAGATACGAGGAGGTTAAGTTGTAAGTGTAACAGGCGACCACCAGGGAGTCACGGAGAGCTTTACAGACCTTAATTTGCTCTCGGAGCCGTTCCAACTTTGCTGCCAATCCTCTTTTAATTTATATTTAATGTACCCTCTCACATCGTCGGGCCTTACAGGTATATCATCATCCAGAGTCCAGATGAAAATAATCGTCTTTCGCATCCGGGACATTTCGAATATCGAGGACTGGATTAGCTGGACCAGCGGATCCACTGTGTACATAGATGATATACTTTGGATGGCGCTGAGGGAGTCGGAACAAATAATATAACATCTGTGGTGGTAATTCATGATGGTGTAGCGAAGAGCTTGATAAATAGCGTACAATTCGGTAGTGTACACGCGAGCCGTCTGTGTACAACCGCGGAGAGTCTGGGTATTCTGCGATAAGTTGGAGGAACCGGCCCCTTAAGACATAGGGGCTCATATCGCTTTTCTTGACTGAGGTCAGATCCAGCCGACACCTAACCCTGGCAAAAGCCCAGGGGGTACCTCCAGGAATCCGACCTCGAATACCCTTGGTAGACTAATATTAAGACTCTCCACAAGCTCATTCGCACGGACGCACACCGGCCTACTGACGGTAGGTCTTCTGGAATATTTTCTCTGCTGCTCTGTGGTGGAAATGAAATGTCGTCGGTTAGTGTGTGTCCTCCTCGCACGCATTGCCGCCGCGTATTGTAATACGAAGCGGTTGCGGTGTGCGGATAGTGGAGGGACACCCGACTCGCAGCAGAGACTCGGGTGGGACTCGTCCGGAAAGCACCTGTGGCGTACCTAAGACCGGCGTGGTGAACAGTGTCTAGGGCTTTCAACCAGGACTTTCTAGCCGAAGAGTACACTGCGCAGCCGTAGTCAACTCTAGGCAGAACCAGAGCTGTATAGAGCTGCAGCATTACCTCTCTCCCGGCGCCCCAATTGATGCTGGCCAAGCATTTGATGAGATTTAACGCTTTTTTAGAGCGTTGGACCTTAGAGCTCATCGATGTGGGCTCGAAAGGAGAGAGTCTTATCGAACGATAGCCCCAGAAAGCGGACACTATCCACGACTTGGATTTTAGTACCCCGGAGAGACAGTCCGGGGTCACGATGGGGACGTCTGAGTCTACAGAAATAAACGCATGAGGTTTTCGTTTCAGAGAAGCGAAAGCCTCTAGACTCAGCATCACTGTTCACCTGGTCGATGACCTCTTGAAGCTCACGATTGATGGCAGGGATGGTATCTCCCGCCGTATATATATATATATATATATATATATATATATATATATATATATATATATATATATAACCAAGTCATCGACGTAAAGACATTTTTTTACAGGGGATGCGGCGATTTCGTTGACAGCGATAGCAAAAGGGTTACACTAATGGTCGAACCTTAGGGAATCCCGTTTTCCAACACAAACTGTGTGGATTCGGTATCCCCAATTCGAACTTTAAAACATCGACTTGACATAAATGATTGTATAAATAGGGGCATACGGCCCCTAAAACTCCATTCATGCAATTCTTGGAGAACTCCATATCTCCAGGTCATATCACATGCCTTCTCCAGATCAAAAAACACCGCAGCGAGGTGTTTCCTCTCTAGGAAGGCATCCTGGATGGAGTTCTCAAGACAAACTACCTGGTCCAAAGTGCTGTGAAATTTTCTAAAACCCGCCTGGTACTTCGCAAGGAGACCATTTGTCTCCAGCATCCATACCAGACGGCTGTTGACCATTCTTTCCAGTACTTTCCCTAAGCAGCTGGTTAACGAAATTGGCCGGTAACTATTGACATTTGTGGGGTCCTTATTAGGTTTCAGAAGAGGCAATATTATTGCGAGCTTCCAGCGGCTGGGGTAGACGCCCCTATCCCATATCATGTTGTAGATGTCCAACAGATATCCCCTCATACACAAGGGGAGTTGTCGGACCATCTGATATAGGATGCCGTCTGGACCTGGGGCTTTTGACTCGCTCATTGACTTCAGTGCCTCTTCAAGTTCCCCCAATGAAAACTTGTCGTTGTAGTATAAGGATCCCCTAGAGGAGAAATCCAGAAGGACTTTGAGATTACCCTTGTTACCCAAGAACGATGCGTCGTAGTTTCGAGAGCTACTAGCGGAGCAGAAATTAGACGCAATTGCATCCGCTATTTCTAGTGTGTCGGTTATTTCACGTCCATCGACCTTTATGATGGGCGCTATTGCTGGGAATTTCTTCCCAGCTATTGCACCCACCTTTTTCCACACTTCACTTACAGGTGTAGTCGGTGTGATTGCCGACACGTAGCTCTCCCACGACGATCCTTTCCTTTCAAGAATTGTGCGGCGAGCTATAGCCGGGTGGGGACTCGCCTGAACCTATTTAATGCCCTCTTCTTCTTCTCTATTGCCACCTTCACATTTCGGTTCCACCATGGAACAGGTGGACCGGCCATTCTCCCGCTAGACATGGGGATATGTCTATTTGCTGCTTCTATAATCCGTTCCGTGAAGTCATGCACGGCGGTCTCGACATCGTCCCTGCGTGACTCAGGCGGGTTAAGACTGGCTTGGAAACCAGTCTGCCTTTTCGAGACACCATCTCCGAAGGACAGAATGTCTTACTCGTCTAACGATGGTTTTAACAGCGATCGGGAAATGATCGCTGCCATGCTAAACGGGGGGGACAAAGAAATAGATCAATGGCCAAGAACTCTGACCCTCTAGCACTAAGATGCGTTGGGATCCCGTGTTGAGGAGGACCGCATCACTCTGATCGAGGAAATCCTCGATCAAGCGACCGCGCGGATCCCTCCTCAGGGAGCCCCATAGTGGACTGTGGGCGTTGAAATCGCCCACTAGTATATATGGTGAGGGGAGCTGGTTTAGTCAACCAGCTCCCCTCGACTAGATCGGCGATATCTTGTAATATCCAATCGAATTCAGGGAGATACACGGTGCAGGGCGTGGTATTTAAGGAATGACCTATACGAACCGCCAGCGCCTGGAGCTTCGTTCTGAGATGGACCTCCTCGTACGGGAGGTCTTCTCTCAGAAGGATGGCGACCCGACCCCTAGCTAGCACATCCGGCAGAACATCCCTTCTTACGACTGAAAAACCACGGAGCTGAAACATGTCTTCGGGTTTGAAGTGTGTCTCTTGCAACACACGCAAAAAGGCGTGTGCGTTGCCAAGAGTAGTTTTCTGCAACCGTTACAATTCCACTGAATTAATTTTTCAACCATTATTGTTTAAAAACAAGACGAACACAAATAATAAATTATAATGAATAACACTAAGACGACAAAAACAAGTGACATCGGAGTTGTAAAAGGTTCCGATGCCTGAACAAAAACAGTAAGACCTTAAAACTAATATCACATATTGCACCGGAGTTGTAAAGGACTCCGTCGTTAGGACAAAGACAACATAAAACCTTAATTCTAATATCACAAAGCAAATACCACAAAACCTTAAACCTAATATCACAATTGGTAATGGAGTGTAAAACGCTCCGATACCAGAGATGAAAAACACCAGAGTTGTTATTCAGGTACAAAGACAAACAAAACATAAAGCTTAAAACTAAAAACACAGAAAATACTGAAGTTGTAAAAGACTTCAGTAAGAACACATACACCACTTGAAACTAAAAATATGTAATAAATAAATATAAATAAAAGAATAAAATAAAAGCTCAAAGATATCACAGATACGATTATTGCGACTGTGTTTGTAGTTTTCTTTTCTGTTTCATAGACATCTTTTCCTCGATATTATCATCGGCCGAGGAGAGAGAAGCATCGGCAGCTGCTCTCTTAAACGGCAGCTCGCTAGACGACATATAGCCGTCTAGGTCTATTGCGGGCTGCTCGTTTGTCGGGCTCTCAGGCAACGGCGTTATTGCCGATTGAGCTGCCCTGGCCGACGCGGCTCCCAGAATTTTCTTAACAACAGCAGGCATCTCTGGCTCCTGTTGTTTCGTGATATCGGGACCAGTATTGGTCCCCTGCTTTTTCGGCGGTCGAAGGACGACCGTCGAGGGAGGAGGCATTTGACCTGCCCCCTTTGATGGAGGCATCTGACCCGCCTCCTTTGATGGGGGCAGGTTACCTGCCCCCTTTGGCGAAGGCAGTTTGCCTGCCTCCTTCTGAAGCCTAAAACTACTAATTTCTTGTTTGACGGACTTTGATATGGCGTCCATTAAATGTGGCAATAATTGTTCCATCATCTCCAAATATGCCGGCCTTGTTGGGGTCGCGTGCGAGTACAACACGCCATCCACCGGAGTCTGTGGAACAACTCTCTTTTTCGCTTCGAAGTAGCTAAGCTTTTCTTTCACTTTGAGCTCCTGTATTGCTACTTCCATCTTGTACTTAGGGCAATTTCTTGATCTGGCGGAATGTGAACCTTCACAATTTACACATGTTAATGACTCAATACAGCCCGTTCCTTTGTGGATGCTTCTACCGCACACGCACACTTGCTCCTTAGAGCATCGTGTCGCTGTGTGGCCGAAAGCCTGGCACTTGAAGCACCTCAAGGGTGTGGGGATATATGCTCGGACCGGCAGGTTGCGAAATCCTCCTTTGACCGTTGCAGGAAGTGTAGCCCTATTAAATTTTAAAATGTGGTTTGGTGTTTCCTGTACCACTCCATCCCGCCTGGTAGTAATACGTCTTACTTCTATTATTCCTTAAATTTTCTTGTTTTTCCTGGACAGTACAGTTGAGGAAATTTCTGCAGTAGACGATACCTCTACTGTAGTTCAAGGTGGCATGTGGAGTTACAGCCACCTTGAACTCACCTAACTGTGTCATTTGTAGCAGTTTTTTCGACTGTGTGTTGCTGACTGTTTCTACCAATAAACCGTTTTTTACTTTTCTTATCGACTTACTAGCGCCTATGAAACTGTATATGGCCTTGTCTATCACGAAAGGACTAACCTTATCAAAGTTTCCTTCAGTTTTTGAAACTAGCAAAAACCGGGGGATCTGTTCCCCCGTCAGTTGCGAGTTTGAAGATTGTTTTAATGTTTGGGATAAATTCATTTTGTTCCCACGAGTGGGGCAGAACTAAGGGTCATCACACCGGGAATTACGGATTTTTTTCGAGGTTTGCTCCTCTAGATCCAGCATGTTTGCGCTTATCGAGCCGCGAGTGTGGCTCTTCACCACGCATGCCGGTCTTGAGGGAGGAGAGGCTAGAGATGCCTTGAAGACATCTTATTATCGCGTCACTCCCTCCTTCCTGTTGGTCCGCGGGAGCTTTAGCTCCTACCGCCAAAGTGTGGCAGCATTCCCCTATCCGCCACCTGGGGACGCGTCCTCTAGGGGTTACAGGATCCCCCAAGGAGAATGGCATTATTATTTGTAAACATATTAGTTTAGTCACAAAATCTTGAAATACTCTAGGTAGAAATCATTTTGTCATATCTTTTATATATTATTTATATCGGAGAATTCTATCGAAATTATAGCCGCTATAAATAAATAAAACTTTAAAGAACAAAATAAGTAGAATTTTTAATTCTTAAATATAACAATTTTGTACTATTTTATGAAATTTTATTGATAAGTGAACTATAATTATATTAGTTTTATATTTCATAAATTTTCAATCAAAAAATTACTAATAGTTATATTAATACAATGTTAGCCATTAAACATACGGCAGTAATACTATAATAACAGTTTACATTTAAACTCCCATGAATAGAGATTTATTGCTACGACACGACAGAACAACAAAAAAATCAAAAACGACAAGCACATAAATTCAAGACCTCGTGTAATTAAGTAATCAGGGGAAGTAATTAATCTCACGCTCACTCACGCTTCTCATATTATTCTACAAGCAATGTACAAATTTGGAATAATGAAAATTTAGAAGGGGAAGCAGTTTATTTATTGGAGCACGACTTTAATAAATAGTAGTCAACCGATTTATATTCCTCCACTGACCAAATATAAGAATTTATTGAAACTATTGGAATTTAATTAAATCGAATAGGAAATGTAATAATTTACAGAAACTGCAAATAATTGGTATTAATCATTCCTACTTATATTATATCACACCACACAATTCCTTTCGGACAAATATCTTAATGCGAAAGTGAATAATTATTTTCCTTTCCTTTCTTCTAGAGAAGGTATATTCAAATAATTATCTCCAATATTGTACAATATCTTTTTCATCGACATTTACCATCATTATTTATATCCCATTAAATATATTCATTCGTCTGTAAATGATGTGGCTTAAGTTTTCCATAAACCCACAATATTTAACTCTCTTTGGCAATCTATCTAAAGGGTCTAAAATTAAGTTTCATTAGTCAAAAGCCGAAATGTATTCTTTGTGTAATTAAGTGAATTAAATGATTTAACAGTAACACGTACGTAGAGACATTCGGTTATAACCAGAAAAATAGATGATTTCTAAATTGTTGAAACTAGTTTATTTATAGTATAAATTAGTTGTAATAGAGAAAACTGTCAACAGTTTAAATAATTCATATTAATTTTATTAACAAGAAGACTGCATGAATAAATTTAAAAAAAGACAGTTTTCTCTCGATTTAATTTCACAAACTTATAAATATTGATAATTTAATTTAAATAACATCGGTCGCACATTAAAAAAGGTCTTTTCTATTTCACGATAACATCCATAAATGACATATTTTCCAATCCGACATGGTCATGCCATGTTTCCATTTTCAGTCTATATTAAATCAAAGTTGAAACCGAAACCATATTAGGTAATTCAGGATGCTGTAACTTGAACCATTTATTTTTTCACGCAGAGAAATTGCTATTATTATTGTAATCGCAACGTCACCTGCACTTGTTACCCATTACGTAATTACCTTAAAAGTGATGAAAGTGTTTGAAGGTGACCAGTGATAGCATGTTTCGCACGGACGTGTTCCAGTTATTATATTTACACAAAAATGTTTAGGATGTAATTTATGCTGATTTGTAGGTGAAAATAGGATAATTCATATAGAGGCGTATGTTATTATGTTTAAGGAAGCTCAAGAGAAATTAGTAACTCCGAAAGAAATATGATTTCACCTATGGACGACTAATGGGCTAGATGAGCTGTCCGCTCCTTATCTGGATGAGAGCAATGGTTTCTAAGATTAATTCGTTATTTGCGTATAAATTTAATTAATTATGCTCCTCATTATGGATACTTTTGGAATGTTATGTGAATGAATATACTATTTCTTTGAATCGTATTAGGTTTATTCATTTTCTATTTAACTACGCTTATATGTAAATTTCTGTGTGAAATTAGTTTATCATATGTAATTATAAATTAATAAGATAAAATATTTTTATATTAGGTTAGATAAATAATAAAATAAATAAATGCAAATATTTTCACACATACAAAATGTATACAAATCAATATACAACTCTTAAATAAATATAAAAATAAAAGAAGAAATGAAAATTAGATCAAATAAAATAATAATTCCTCTTCTATTAATGTGGTTATTTTCTGCACTGTTATAGTATTACTTAATGTAGTGTACAAATTGTAAGAGTTTCTTATTTATTCAGAAAATATAATCAATCTATATGGAATTGATAGGCCGATGAACAAATTGTGCTCCCATTATTAATGAATTACTACAAATGACATATTTTGAAAATCCAAAAACATTTACTTGGGACTATAAAGATTTTCGCAGTAAATATTATAAAATAGAGGAGATTAACAACAATACCCTGAGACAGAAAATGAATAAAAAACCTTTATTCATTTTTACTTGAATGTAATTGATATATTAAATGAATAATAGTGTAGGATGTGTGTGTTTATGTAGAATCAATCAAAGGCCTTCTAAATGTCTAAAACAGAAAACAGTGTGACTTCGATTCATGCCAGCTGATATTATTATAATTCTATGATTAAGGACAAAATTCAATACTACAGTATAAAAATACTGTGTCATAAAACCAATAGATTAAAAAAACTTTCGTAATGATATTATTTATGTGTCAAATAAATCTAAGTTTACCGTCATTTAAATAACCTAAATTATTAAGAATTTAAACCCACTTTATTAGAATTCTATCTAGAAATTTTTTTGAAAAATATGTGTATTTGCATTATTGTTTAAATATAAATGTATCAACAAACAAGTCTACAGCGGACTAACTCTCGTTTGTCTTAAGTTTCATTGCACCAGTAATCAAATTAAAGTATTTAATCGTTTAAAAGCTGTATATTTTGATGGAAATGAAACATGTTATGTTAGATATTGTAACTTAAAAAAATAATATATAGTTTTCTTTGTTTAAATTTGAAATAATTATTTAATAATATAATTTGGCATGACAATAATTTAATAGAATATTCGCAAATATATTTGCTTCATCGGGATCTAAATTTGCGTTCCATGTCACATATTGAATAAAAAATAATCATTAATATTGCCATTTTTATCTTTACAATAAAATCCATCAAATTATCAGCTGGCATGAATCGAAGTAATTTAAATTTTGAAGAAGGCCTTTGATTCTACATAAACACACACATATAACATCCTTCACTATTATTAATTTAATATATCAATTACATTCAAGTAAAAACGGTTTTTTATTCATTTTCTGTCTCAGGGTATTGTTCAATCTCCTCTATTTTACAATATTTACTGCGAAAATCTTTATAATCCCAAGTAAATGTTTTTGGATTTTCAAAATATGTCATGTGTAGTAATTCACACATCCACTAAAGGATGTATAAATAAATAGAGAATTAATCTAATTCCAATAATGTTCCAATTGTTGATCCTTCTTGTCGTGAAATAACACTAACGGGGGAAAATAAACCAAAACATTCCTGCAAAGTTTGTTATCAACCCTCAAAATTCGTGCAGTACCAGAACACATTGCTCCTAATAATGCTCTCCATAATCCAAAAACATCCTCCTTTATCAATCAACAAATATTACCCTCATAAATGATCGCTTGCACTCCCTTTCTACCAAAATGACATCAACTTCTATAATATGTGAATATCTTGCAATAACACTAGATCAAAAACCAAATTTCAAATAGTAAAAGCAAAAGTTAAAATTCAAGACAATTTTTAAGTAAATATATAGACAACTATAACATTCTTCATTCTATGGTGGAGAAACCTCAAAAATAGCAGAACAAATGCTGTGTATTTTCTTCTCAAATTATGCTATTCTACTTATTCCCTTAATATGAAGAGAATGGTTGCGATTGTTACTACGTGTTAATCCATACTTATACTGAATTAAAAAATTCACTATATTTTAACCACAAATAATTATTGTAAAAATATTACACCGGGTGACCCATTTTAATAAATCCACTGGAATATCTCGACACATATGCGTCCTACAAAAAATTGTTCCAAATAAAAGTTTGATGGTTTCGAAAGGGCCATCTGATCCTATACAAATTTTTTCGCCCCACCCCCCAGGGGGCGGGGCAGGGGGTCAACTTTTATATCTTAAATGGGAACCCTTATTTTTTATTGCAGGTTCGAATTCTACATAAAAAAATATGAAGATTTCAATTGAACTTTTTTTTTCGAATTCGTGATAGATGGCGCTGCAATCCACCTTTTCATTCGGTGAATAATCGGCCATTTCGGTTGATTGTCACATAATGCAATTATCACGAGCCGCCGCCGCATTTTTTGTGCGAACTGTCCGGAAAACTAATTGCAACTAAACCACATTTTTGGCAAATTGCTTGTTTTGATTTTCGTCAGAATGTTTGTTATGATTTTCGTCATACGGTTTGTTTCATTTTCCAGGAAGTAAACTGGGCGCGGTTAAGCATCTTTTTGTCAACAATTTTGCTAGAATAACCAGCAGTGACGATTTTATTGTCAATTTATCGTTTTTTGACTTGATTAATGTTATTTTTGCGATTGCAGTGCCATCTATCACGAATTCGAAAAAAAAGTTCAAATGAAATCTTCATATTTTTCTATGTAGAATCCGAACCTGCAATAAAAAATAAGAGTTCCCATTTAAGATATAAAAGTTGACCCCCTGTCCCGCCTCCTGGAGTGTGGGGATGAAAAAATTTGTATAGGATCAGATGACCCTTTCGAAACCATCAAACTTTTATTTGGAACATTTTTTTGTAGGACGCATATGTGTCGAGATATTCCAGTGGATTTATTAAAATGGGTCACCCGGTATAACGTGTAGGCACAATTATAAATCCTCTAAAATTTAAACACCCTTTGGAATCTCTATATGTAAAAAGAGAAACCCGTGAACAGACGACAGCAATAGTATTGTTTTTAATTATTTATAATTGTTTTATTATATATTATATCAGGAATTTCTTAATTAACAAGTATTTTAAAAACAGAAGTGAAGTAAGAGAATTTAAAAATGAAAACTTGTATACATCATCTATATACTTGTTGACGCAAGTTAGCGATTTTGAATTTTTAATTAAGTAAACACGTTATATTTTAAACAAAAATATTTATTAATAAACGTGCATCGAGAAATATATATACAAAGGAAATTTTTACAATATTGATAACTAAGAAAAATAAATAAAGTATAAGTGAAAGTAGAGGCACAGGATATACATTAAATTTAGCAATATAAGTGTTTGAAAATAATTACAAAGTTTCACGTTATACAGGAAATATGAGCAACTTACTTGTGTCGTGGTTGAAGAAAAAATCGCCGAGTTTTTAGGAATGAGGTAAAAGGAAAACTAAAGGAAGCTCATGATTGGTGGATAGCAATTGATAGTGGGGTAGATACTTGAAAAGGGAAAGAGAGAACATTTTGTAAGATAATACAGGACAGAACGGGACTTTTGAAGGGAAGAAATTTCTGGTCAGGGCTGCGTTTTATGGCTTTGGTTTATTGAGCTTCAGCGCCGCGTTCAATCTTTATTGTTCGACCTCTGTCACGTTCCGCTAGAATCCATTGTCAAACTCAAAATATTTCACAAAGCTTTATGATGCCTTTTACAACAGTTACCAACGATTTTTAAAATGCCATAAAATGCAGATTGTCCTTTCAACACAAAAGGACACAAGTAAGTGCAAACAGTGATTTTAAGAAGGCTGTACAAGTTTTTACACGAATAAAAATTCAGATATAATACCACATTGATATAAAAAACACGAAGATAAATTTGAATATAATTAAAACTAATTCTCGCGATTTGGCGCGAACATACCGCCCCCCATTGAACGATTCTCGTTCAATCACACTTCATGAACATCTTAGGACAAGGGCAACACTATAGGACGCACCATAGTATTAGATGTAATTTTCACAGTTACACTTCTGACCACTCCATCTGGACCAGGGTGAAGCTTCTCAATTCGTCCTAGTTGCCATTTCAATGGAGACAGATTGTTTTCCTTGATGATGACTAGTTGCCCCATATCTATGCTGAAGTCCTTAGAATTCCATTTAGTCCTCTTATGTAGTTCCGACAAATATTCTTTCGACCATCGCCTCCAAAGGTGTTTCACTTTCTGTATTAACTCCCAACGAGTTAATCTGTTTTCCGCTATATCCTCATAGTTGGCTTCCACTGGGGATGTCAGAACATCTCCTATCAGGAAGTGTGATGGTGTCAGAGCAACATAATCATTAGGATCGTCACTCAAGGAACACAGTGGTTGGGAGTTTAGTACCGCTTCAATCTGGGTTAGAAGGGTTGTAAACTCTTCAGCTGTAAGTAGTGCATTGCCAGCTACTCGTTGAAGATGATGCTTCATACCTTTGACGGCTGCCTCCTATAATCCTCCGAAGTGTGGGGCTCTTGGTGGTATAAAGCTCCACTTAATTTGTTTTTGTGTGAAGCTTTCTTCCAAGGTATTTTGTGTTTTTTTATCAGCCAGAAATTGTGTGAGTTCCTTCAAACGATTTCGGGCTCCAAGAAAGTTCGTTCCGTTGTCGCTAAAGATTTCGATGACGTTTCCATGATGTGCAATAAACCTGTTGAAAGCTGCCAAAAAGCATTTCGTGCTGAGTGATGACACGAGCTCAACATGAATAGCCTTTATCGCACAACATACGAAGACACAAACATAAGATTTTATTGTCTTCTTTGATCTTCGTGACCCATCTTTAATGATGAATGGACCACAATAATCAATTCCAACCTTGAGAAATGGTCGAATTGGTTGAGTACGGCAATTAGGTAAAGCACTCATAAACGGAGCCTTAAATGTTGGCCTTGCTCGGATGCACTTGACGCACTTCTTAGCTACATTGCGTGTTATTGCTCTTCCTCGTAGTGGCCAGAACTGAAGCCTCATGGAAGCTAGAGTACCTTGAGCACCAATGTGTAAATTAGTTTTGTGGATACTCTCAGTGATTTGTCGAACAAGTCAGTGGTTTGATGGTAACACAATTGGGAATCGTCTATTGTCACTTAACTCACTGTTTGTCAACCGACCACCAACGCTTATAAGTCCGTTAAAGTCTAGGAAGGGATTCAATGTTAGTAATTTGCTACACTTAGGCACGTTCGCATCACTTGATAATAGAGTCAATTCACGCTTAAAATATAGATACTGTAGATTTTTTTTATAAGAGTGACACGCGCTTTGTTGAGCTCTTCTAATTTTAATTGTACATACGTTTTAGCTTCACTACGACAGTTATTAATGAACCTTAGCATGAAGGCCATGACACGAATTGTCTTTTCATATGCACGATATTCGGGAACCACTAATTTTTCCTGGGTAATTGTCACTGCATTACACTTTATTTCCGGTATATCCTTTCCGGGCATGAAAACAGGTGGGTTTGAATTTTTCAGTAGAAATTCTGGTTCATGCCACCAAAGCTGATTGGTTTTTATTGAAGACGCAGTTGATCCTCGGGAAATAATGTCAGCTGGATTTTCCTT
The DNA here is from genome assembly GCA_963969525.1 of Ontholestes murinus. Classification (NCBI taxonomy): domain Eukaryota; kingdom Metazoa; phylum Arthropoda; class Insecta; order Coleoptera; family Staphylinidae; genus Ontholestes; species Ontholestes murinus. The sequence goes on from OZ018387.1 coordinate 80,010,481, forward strand.
AGTTTTCACATGAAACCAATCATCTATGTCTGTGAGCTTATGAATCTCTCCTACACGATTCGACAAAAAGGTTTTAAATCTTCTAGATTCCGATTTTATCCAAGAGATGGTTATCGTAGAGTCACTGTAGTAGAACACCTTTCGTATCTGCTTGTTGAATGTCGAACACAATCGTTGACAAAGTTCTGCTAACAATACTGCTGCACACAACTCCAGTCTCGGAATACTGGTGGCCTTTACGGGAGCTACTCTGGATTTTGCACATAGCAAATTGCTGGAAATTCGTTGTCTGTTGCGCACGTTAATCAGATAAATACACGCTCCATAAGCATGCTCACTGGCATCAGCAAATCCATGAATTTCTACTTCGCAATCGAGATCAGAAATTACCTTCCATGGAATTTCTATAAGTGGGACGTCCTTCAAATCATCTGCATAATGCAACCAACGTTTAACGAAGTCCGAAGGCAGTGGATCATCCCATCCATTCTTCAGGTTCCAGATGTCCTGCATAAAAAAATTTCCAACAATAGTTATTGGTCCGATTAATCCCAAAGGGTCATAAATCCTTGAGATTTCACTCAACACCTCTCTTTTGGTTGTTGAATTTGAGGTAATAACATTATGTTTATACCTTAATGTGTCATCAGATGTGTTCCAAATCATACCCAGAGTGGATATTGCACTGTCATTATTATCCTCGCGAGTTAACACTGTAATTTTATCAACACACTCAGTCTTAAGTTTTCAAATATTTGTTGGTTGTTACTCGCCCATCTTTTGAGTTCGAATCCACCTCTTGCTAGCAGATTGTTCACTTGATCACGTACTACAACTAGGTCCTTAAATGAATCCGCATCAGTAATCAGGTCATCTACATAAAAATCAATCAAACACTTAGCACTTCCTACCGGGAAATTGTTTGCCTCCTGGTGCGCAAGCTCTTGAATTGTACGCATTGCCAAATATGCTGCAGGTGCTGTCCCATACGTCACGGTTGTTAATTCGTATGAAATCAACTCTTCTTCCGGTTTTGCTCTCTACCAAATCCTTTGGAATTTGCAGTCTTCTTCTCGTACCATTACCTGTCGATACATTTTAGTTATATCGGCAGAGATGACAAATTTATAGCCTCGCATCCTGGACAACATCGAAAACAGGTCATTTTGCCCAGGTGGACCAATCATTAAGATATCATTGAGTGAAATGCCGGTTGATGATGGTACAGAGCCGTTGAAAACCACACGCAGTTTGGTCGTCAAACTGTTTTCCTTTATCACACAATGATGTGGTAAATAGAAACCCTCGTGGATGTTACCTCTAGTTTGACCCATGTGTCCTAGATTCCGATACTCTTCTATAAACTGTTGATATTCAACATGGATTTGTGGACGTTTAGCTATTCTACGCTCAAGTGCAAAGAATTTTTGCTTAGCGGAAAAACTCGAATTGCCAAGTTGACTGACATTTTCCTTAAACGGAAGGGCTACGTGAAATCGTCCTGTTTCGTCTCTAATGGTGTTTTTCTTGAAGTGTTTTTCGCATCTTTCATCGAGGGGTGCAAATACTTGTTTTTTATGATTCTCAAGTTCCCAGAATTTTGAGATTATGTCATTAATTCCAACTAAACAAACTTTAGTGTTTTCTTGAGAATCGTACAGCTTGGCAGATGGTTTTCCGTAAGCAATCCATCCGAAAAGGATATCTTTGAAGGAGATGGGCCCTACCTTTATTCGATCGGTGCGCACTACATCATAATGAATGTCGTTTCCAATTATAATATCAATCTCACCAGGCTTGTAAAATTCCGGATCAGCTAATTGAATATTATTTGGTATGTTTGTTTTGTCAAATTGTAAACGACGTGATGGCACCAGGTCGGTTATGTTTTGCAACACTAGGGCATCAAACGGTGAGTTAAATTCAGACACACATGATTTTATATGAGTGCTGACAAACGAATTCACATTACATCTTCTTCCTCCAGCAACTGTAATAGGTATGTTTGTTACCCTTTTGTGCAATCCTAGGCAATTTACACAGGCGTTTGTTATCAGGTTAGCCTGCGATCCAGTGTCAAGAATAGCACGCACCTCTTGCTCATGTCCATTTTTGTCATACATGAGTAGCTTACACGTAGAGAGTAAGACTTTAGACGGGGCATAAGAGAAATTCACAAGTGCATTTGACGTAGCCTCATTTGATTCTGCGGGTTGATTTGTTTCTTCTGCGATGTGTAATAAAGTGTGGTGTCTTTTATTACATTTGCGGCATTTACTTGTTCTATATTCTGCTGATGTATGTCCCTTACGCAAGCAGTTGAAACACAAATTATGCTTCTTAACGGAGTTTATTCTATCAGCCGTCGACAATTTATTGAATTTAGAACACATATACACTTGATGGTCACTATCACATATCACACATTTTTTACAATTGTTTGGTTGTGTAGCACTTTAGGTCTTTGTGAAGTACAGTTGTTCTGCATGTTTGAACTGTCTTTAATTGCTTATAATTGCTTACATTTATCAGATAAGAATTGATCCATTTCGATCCATGTTGGCAATTTAGAACACGTGCTTCCTTCCCATTCATTGCGTAAATTTGAATCGAGCCTTCCGGCAACAATTTCCACTAAAATGTCGCCCCAGTATTCAGTTGGACGATTGAGGTTTTCTAGAGCTGATAGTGTTACAGCTACGATGTCTAATAGGTGACGTAGGCTAATATGGTCACCTTTTTTCATTGCAGGAAGATTTAACAGAACGTTAACGTGTTTTTTAACGAGGTACCTTTTGATTTGATACCTTTTTTGAAGTCTGTCCCATGCGGCATCATAACCCTTTTCTGACACATCTAAACACCTTAAAATTGAGGACGCTTCTCCCTTTAATACACTCTGTAGGTAGTGGAATTTCTGCACTTTCGGCAAGATCGAATTCTTGTGTATCAACGATTCAAATGAATCCCTGAAGCTTGCCCATTTGTCAAAACGTCCGCTAAATTTCGGGATATCAATACATGGCAGTTTAACTGATGTTCAGCTGTAGGAGTTTGCGATGTCTGTACGTTTTTAATTGCTAATTTAGATTTAGCTAACCCAAGTACCTCAATGTATCTCAATTGCATCTGCGTTGGAGTGAATATTCCTCGACAGGTATTTCGACTTCCAAGTCCATTAGCTCATTCTCGATTTCAACAATGTCTTGGTACAGCGGTTTAATTTCATCGATGTAGAGTGCAATAGTGGCACAATCTTGCTCGTTTATAGGGCTTGAAACTGTATTTGAACACTCCTCCAACAGTGTTAAGAGATGTTTGGCTGTTTGTTTCTTCCTTTGAAACTTCTTAAATGCTGCTGCAGACATGTTAGCGGCTTCTGTTCACTGTTTTTTCGCGACGAAGTTAATAACACACGCACTTTAAGTCCTCGTGACTTAACTCGGATGTCGAACACTAAATTTCGCGACTTAACTGATTGCTGAATACTCACACGAACGATTCACGACGAGAATTTTACAATCACACCTTAAATCCACGTGATTTAACTTAATTGCACACGATGAGTCGGGAATCGAGAGTATCAGATTACACGATTGATTTATGATCACTTGTTTGTTGGATTTTCAGTAGGCACAAGTAAGCTTTATACACAAACAAACAAATAATGAAATAAACGTGAAACTTTGTTTAATTTAACTCGAACTGTTTTAAACCCATAACATTGAGTTGAGATTTATATTAATCAAAATTAACCAAAGTGTAATATTAATTAAAATATCCGGTTCGAAACGTAAACACGTTATATTTTAAACAAAAATATTTATTAATAAACGTGCATCGAAAAATATATATACAAAGGAAATTTTAACAATATTGATAACTAAGAAAAATATATAAAGTATAAAGTAAAAGTGAAAGTAGAGGCACAGGATATACATTAAATTTAGCAATATAAGTGTTTGAAAATAATTACAAAGTTTCACGTTATACAGGAAATATAGGCAAATTACTTGTGTCGTGGTTGAAGAAAAATCGCCGAGTTTTTAGGAATGAGGTAAAAGGAAAACTAAAGGAAGCTCATGATTGGTGGAATGCAATTGATAGTGGCGTAGATACTTAAAAAGGGAAAGAGAGAACATTTTGTAAGATAATACAGGACAGAACAGGAATTTTGAAGGGAAGAAATTTCTGGTCAGGGCTGCGTTTTATGGCTTTGGTTTATTGAGCTTCAGCGCCGCGTTCAATCTTTATTGTTCGACCTCTGTCAAACTCAAAATATTTCACAAAGCTTTATGATGCCTTTTACAACAGTTACCAACGATTTTTAAAATGCCATAAAATGGAGATTGTTCTTTAAACACAAAAGAACACAAGTAAGTGCAAACAGTGATTTTAAGAAGGCTGTACAAGTTTTTACACGAATAAAAATTCAGATATAATATCACACTGATATAAAAACACGAAGATAAATTTGAATATAATTAAAACTAATTCGCGCGATTTGGCGTGAACAATACTAATAGAGAATGTTAAAACTAATATCAAAATAGTTGAAGATCAAATGTGTTAATAAATAAATGGAAGCAAAAAGATCATTGTTACAGCAACAATACACAAATTGAAACTGATATTTCAGACTTTTTCTGGCAGAACACTTTGACGTCATTTATATAGACCTAAGTAAAAGATTTTGTAATATACCATTGATTTTTGTGTTCATAAATTCGTTTCATGGTATCTGTAGAGCAGAAGAATTTACTTAACTGCAATTATTATGTAACAAGTAATTGTGACCAACAAACATTTTTTATTCTAACTTATTACAAAAATATTTTACTGCAGAAATTTCATGGATCCCTTTTTATATATAGCGCAAATTAAGCTTGCTCGTTAAAATCCATTACCACGTATTACTAAACATCGCATATTCCACCCAGGTAATTTTTATAAATAAATATTTTTACTTTTCCTTAACGGACATATTTTCAATTTAATTGATTAGGCGGATACATAATGGAACTCCATAATACATTGAAATAAAACAACACAGTTGAGAGAGTTTCACATTTCTTGTTGAACCCTACAACATTTTTTGCCAAACAGACAGATGAATACAAGTATATTTACAAATAATTTAGAAAATGGCAAAAGTAGCACTTTCTACGAAAAACCTGGGTATGAGTGGAAGACCATTGGTAAACAGTGACCTGCATATATTATACGAAATGTATGTATATCATGTATTACTTTTAAATTTTATAAGCAAGAGAAGCAAAGGCAATAAAGAATTAAGAGTAACCATCTAAATATCAATATATTAAAACAAACGTATACAATCTCAATCTACCAAAGTCGCAAACTCCTATTTGCCATAAAATAAAGGAATCTGTATTCAACCAAAACTATAAATAATACCTTTGAGGTATATAAGGCTGCATATAGTGAAATTAAATCTTCAAATAAGGAAAAAGCAAATTCATCCATTGCGAATACCAATTGATGGAATGGTAATAAAATAAAGGGGGATCGTAGGCAACAAATAACTGTATTATTTTTATTTTCGTGGATTGGACCCGTACGTAATGCTTGAATCACAAATGCAACATACGAGGGTGTATTTTTAAGTTCGCGGAATAGAATAGAAAGAGATCAAATAATATTACAAAATTAATTTTCTTTTTTAATATAATCACCTGCAACCTTAATACATTTGTCTATGAATTAATTTGTGAATACCTTCAAATAAAATTGATTTATCCTTTTCTGAAAAATATGCATCCTACTCTTCTTAATCGGTAGAAAATTTCATTTCTCTTTTTCAGATTTGGAAAGCTTTAATAGTCTCTGGGACCCAAATCTGTGATATAAGGTGGATGATTATAAATGATATCGAAGCCCATCTTCTGTATAACAGCCAATGAAACTCGACGTTGGTGACCAGGAGCATTTTCGTGCAAGAGCAGGACACCTCTTTTTTCTTTCTAATTCTCTAAAATTAAAGCATAATATTCTCCGGTTATGAAAACACCTTTTTCCTACTAATCAATCAACAAAATTCCTCATGAGTCTCAGAAATCTATCGCCATGAGCTTTCCCGCCGACTGCGACACCTTGCATTTATTACCCTTTTTATGCTATTACATGGAAATTTGCTTAGGCTCAGGTTCATAGTTATGAATCCAAGTTTCATTTTCAGTAACAATTTGCTTCAAAATATCATCCTTGTCTTTATTTGGTTCAAAAACGCACGCTAACACTCGATGCGCTGATTTTTTTGTGGGGGTGTGAGCAATCTAGGCACCTATCTTGCACTGACTGATGGTTATGGAGGACCTTAAAAACAGATGGACAGCGCTTAGTCAGAACCGCAGAATATGCAACCCAATAATAGTGAGATATTTCATAAGAAAAATGAAGGAACAAAGGAGAGTGAATACTCATTAAGGACAACAGATGAATGGATAACTGTAAATAGAAGAAGACCCAGAAGAAATAAGGTCATGCATGGATGTCGAGAAAGTTATTCTGATGATATAATTAATTTACCTAAATTACGGAAACATCTATTGCTGAGTATTTAACAAACAATAATATTAAGAACTTTGAATGTAAGCAGCTTCAATCAAAACACCCTAATGAATACAGTCCTTTTAAAATTTCGGTTCCCTGCAGTCAATTACAGGAAATTCAAAATCAAGATTTATGGCCCAGAGGTATTATTTGCAACCGTTTTTTCAACATGTACGCAAGATTGAGATTAGGGACACAGTCCAAGGAAGAAGAAGCAAGCGGTCGTTAATAAACATAAACAACTATACTATTATTAATCAAATTGTACAATCAATTGATTGATATACTAAATAAATTGATATTAAATAATAAAGAATGCCAAGTTCTCACATTTACGAAACATTGGAAAATAAGAAATGAATTAGAATCTTATAAGATTTATGGGTATCGACTTGTCTCAGCTTTCTGTAAAAACAAAACTTCGCATGGCGGTGTAGCTATTTACTCCTTGGATGACATACAAATGACAGTTTGGATGGATTTAAATGCCCTCTCAGAAACATGTATCTTTGAATGCTATTAGATTACAATATAACATGAAACGTAGAGTCTTGTAGAGGAGTTTTCAAGGCGAACGGTCTTATTGCTACCACCTGCTAGAATCGATGCCTCAAAGAGTAAAAGTTTGTAACTAATAGTGACGAACTTTAATAGTTAAAGGTTTGTGCCAAGATTATTTAAAAAAAATGCTGTTGCGATTTCCACGGTTTCAATTTAAACTCAAAATGTATTTATAATAAAATGTATTTATTGTTGCATAATATGTGAGATTTTTTCAAATTTTCCTTAATAGAAAATACTTATTAGAAAGAAATTAATTCTTTTTTCGTTTGTTTATATGAAATAATAGTTGTTTCTATATTTTTGTTATTACAAACTACATTTAGTCAGCAGTGATTTGATTTTTTTAAATTAATTTATTTGGTTCTCTACCCACACTAAAGAAGTAATCAAAAATCTTTATAATAAAAGGTACTATCAACTGATTAATAAAACGTTTTACTCTAATCAAACTCTTCGACAAATAATATGCAATAGCAATACGAAATAATACGTTTTGTTAAGATATACAACCATACATGTTTTCAAAATTTTTAATGATTTCTAGCGAGACGCAATTTAACTAAAAAAAACATAAACATATAACATTAATTTAATAATTATTTCAACGAGATATTCAAATTACGATTTTTAAAAATATATTTGCAGAAAAATAGGAATTTTTTTTTCTAATCATTCTTAATTTGTAATAATTATTATAAATATATTTTTATTGTATTTATCCTAAGGAATGTATTATTTCAATAATAAAATGTATTAAAATCCTTTAGTTCGTTGTAGAAAATTAAATAATAAATTTATTATGTATTATTTCAATTGGTAGCTGTATCTACTTTTCCCTGAATAAAATCGTAAATATTACATAATAGATCGCCTTTATCATCTAGAAACCTTATTTAGTGTTATTTAGTGACCCCATATTCAATAGTCTGTCGCTTCAACTACGTTTATTATACAATTCTTCATATTCGCATATACTACCAACAAAAATTATAGGCAACACAATATACATTATATCTATAGATTCGATTATCATACTGGTATATATAATTTATCTTGCTTTGGTACAATTATAGAAAATATGCCCAAACGTATTCTTCATATATATGTTTATATTTTCCTAATTATATAGATATATAATGTAATATATTACACCAACAATTTTAAACAATAACTTTATGTGGTGCAGTAAATAAAACGATCAATTAAGGATATAAGTTTATTAACAAATAAAATCAACAAAAACGCAATAAAAACAAATACGATTAAAAAAATAAATAAAAACAACAAGTCGCACCAACGAATTAACAACAAATGCGAATTCTTTGGGACACATTATGTACAAACAAACAATGGAAACGTCGACAGATTAGCTTAAACGTGCAGCGGCATTGAGCAACAAAAATATAACAATGCACAATTATGCCGCACAATAGGAATGAAAGTGTCTCTTTATACAGAAGCTACTTGAGCATCATATATAAAGAATATACAGTACTCCGGCAATTCATTTCAATAACTAGCTTAGACTAGTCACGAAATGATTACTGCTTATTAGGATATTGGTTTCTGTAATAATTATTGTTTGCTTGTTGTGACTGAGCCTCCTTGTTATCATTTGATATATGGGAATTTTCTGTTGGCGAGTTGACTTTGACTCCGAATTGTTGGTTGGGTACTTGTAACGAGTTTCCATTTAAATGCGTCAATGGTGCGCCGAAATGCGAGCTTAGCTGTTCCTTGATTTGAGCTTGTTGTTCTGGGGTGAAATTTTCAAATCCTGTAATGATTGGTGGAACAGTTTTAATTGGAGCTTGATGAGTGTACTGTTGCGCAGCCAATGTTGCGTAATTAGATATGCTGCTAAGAGAAACTGGAGCTTGTGCTTGGGGTTGAGGTTGCGGTTGTGCGTGGGTTTGTGGTTGAATTTGCGTTTGAGCTGGGGTTTGTGAGTGCACTTGAGTCTGTGTTTGTGCTTGTGCTTGTGTTTGTGCTTGAGCTAAATAGTTAGCAGGAAGGCTATGGAAGGGTGAATGAGCAAAAGCTACGTGCTGAGGGGCCGCAATATATTGTGGTTGGGGTACATATTGATAGTTAGCGTAAGAAGGACTAGCGGTTGGGTAGGGAATATGAGCGATTTGAGGAGCTACATAGGTTTGTGCTGCTTGTTGAGTATAACCCTGTGGTGCCGGTTGCGGTTGTGGTTGTGGCTGTGGTTGATATCCATTTAAGAATTGATATCTAGCTTGCGGATTGTTCTGGAAGTAATGCAGCAGCTGTTGGGCGGCATGGCTGTAGATCAAGTGTTGCGGGACCAAAGCCGGTTGAGCGATGATTACCATCGTCGGTTGGGCAGGTTGTTGCGGCATGTAATACGGTTTCTGGATGTATGTGATGTACGGGTTGCGTTGGGGTACGTGTGTGTAGTACGTTTGAGGCTTTTGCGGTACCACGGGAATAGAATTTGCATTTTTCGGCTCTGCTTTATTCGTGCTCTCCGTTGCTGACTGCGGCGAGGAGTCGGCGAAGACTACGGATAAAGTAACGGCAAATACAATCTGTAACAGAAAATTGAATAAGTAAAAAGTTTCATTATGTATTTGGTATTTATAAATTATATATAAATTGCTTGATTAAATTTATGCAATATATTATCTTTCGATGTCATTGTTTAAAATGTAATAATAATTGGTTTATTTAACTTGATTTAAACAATTATAAACTTTTCTAATTCACCTAACCATTGGTAATGGTCACTTTGTGTACGAAATGTAAATTTGGTTACAAATATAATAAAATAGTGATGAAAGGTTTTAATCATGTTATTATTAACTTTACTCAATTAATACAAATTGTTTATTTAGAGTAAATTTGACAATAAATAATAATTAATATTTTGAAATATGATTCAATATGAGTGTTGAGAGGAAAATCATAATTGATCATAATATTTTATATTAATTTCAATTATGCATTATTATATATTGATATATAATTTATCACATATTTTTATAGAATAATCTCATTTGCTTTATTATGTAATATATCTTAGGTAATATTTTGGTTAGATTTGCGCTACATAAGATATTATAACCCCAAACAATGTAACCAATTTTCCACTAGCAATTCCATTGTGAAAACTACACGTAACGTACAATGTGACGATTTAACAAACGACAGATGTGACATGAAGAGGAAAAGTGGGTTTAATCGCAATTTGATATAATATAATGAAATAGACGAGGCATGATGTATATAATATTTCATGATATCAGGTTTAAGTGTAAAGTAACAGCTGCATTCACTTTTCTTATAAAATTTCACCGTTTATAATAATAATGGAAATAGATATGAAACTAACTCAATTGTATTGGGTTAATTAGTTTAGCACTTTCTTGATGTGTTTACATACAATTTTAATTTTAATTTAATGCTTTACTACTGCTTGATATTTGATATTTGTATTCCTTGAACTATTTGGGTAAGTATGTGGCTTTAGCCTTAATATTTTAATTTTTTTTAAGGTCTGCCTATAAATCTGCTTGATCGTTCTAGTGAGTTAGCAGTGACTAAAGTAGAGTCTTTTATTTATTGTAATTAAATCGTTTAATAACTGTTTAAACTTTATTTACTATTTACCAGAAAATGATAATAATTTTTTATTGAACCTATTAAACAATTATTGTAATTATCAACTTGCCACGTTTTCCTAAATCACAGAACCAACTAAAAATAATTTGATTAATGAGCGACTTAATAACAGTCATTAAATCAGCAAACAAACGGAAAAAGGCGATTACTTTGTCGTTACTCTTTAATTTTATTTCCTGCGCCACGGACCACATTTTCCCTGTAATTATTACTTCCGACGGCATAAACGCGTTTATTCACAACAATGTGAAACGCACAACAGTCTTAGAAAACTGCTTTCACTGCATCCTGATCGGGAGGAAGATGCAGGAGGATTTACAGCTTTTTAATAAGTATATGAAAGTAAAATTGCATGAGATAATTAGTGTGCTGGTTCTTAAGCGTGTACTCGAACGTGCAAAGATAAGTCGTTTTACGAATGCGAGTTGAAAATTATTAATCATTTTCTGAGTGGACGATGTTTTAAGATAATTGCTTATTTACTTCGAAAGTTTATAATAACTTTATCGATTTGCTTTTCTAGTCTTTTATACAATGAAAAATTAGTAATGATATAGGATATTCTCTATTATTTCTCTAAATTAACTAAACATATATATGAACAGAGTTTTGACTGACAATTGAAATAATTGTAATTATATTCAAAGAAAAAGTCAGAATATGAATTGATGCAAGACCTTTGTTACGCAATGTTTCGTATTTTAAAATTATTGGTTAATTTTCTACAACCACCCAAAGAATCAACGAAAATTTGAAAGATAATAAGTCAATGAAACAACAGTTAAGATATTTTTAACATGACACATTAAAAACATAACTTGATAAAATAATATATTTTATCTTAGATAGGTTCTGAAACTAGTTGCTATAATCATATCACCCTTACGGAACTGATATATTTTCGGTAATCCATTTAACCGATAAATAATGTAAGATGGATTTACTAGAAGCGATTCAAATTTTTAAAGCCAAGACTAACCCGGGAATTCCCCTGCTTAACGACCAGATTGAGGTCATCATCATCATATAGCTAAAGGCAATTCACCTTTTTATTCACCGTCCCCTGACCAGCAACTCCATCTATCATCATCTCTTTATTTAAAGCTACCTTATATTGTTATTATTCACAAAACAAAAAACATTCATTTGTTACTTTTACAATCTTAATGCTCTTAAGTACTTAAGTGTATAAATTAAATCATTAAAATCTAAGATCTTCATTTATTAATATTATATAGCAGAACATGAATTGAGGTTCGAAACTAATTGCAATGATTACTCTTTGCGGATCTAATAACTAGAAAAACAAAGAATTTTCAAGCCAGAAAGTAAAAGCATCGCAATTAAACAATTTTTGCAATAACACAAAATTTCTCCTCGTCCACTCCAATTTCCACTCCGTACCGGAGAAATGCGCTCGATTTGCGATTTCCACAATTATTCCATCTCACCCGCCATAACTGAGCCGTGATTAATGCACGAACTCTTTATTACACTTTTTCCAAACAAGCCATTTCAGTCCAATTAATCAACGTGCGTCTCCCTTTCACGTGCGCTGGAATACGCTACGGGGTACCTACAAAACGATTACTTTCTAAATGCAAGATACTCCGAATTGCGACTACGCTATATTCGTCGGAAGATAAAAAGAGATCACTGTTTATTTTCACTTTCCGTTCGATTTACATGACCGCAGCTTCCTGCCTTCATGTGGTGAAGTGCGAGAGGTGCGCTGCATATTTACGAGAGATTGCTTTCTACTCGAGGATTTTTTGAGGAGGCGTGGTTGAGGCTGATGTAATTGCATGTTATGGTTAGATTTGCTGGAGGTGATTTGGGCATCGCGTGAAAGATGGATTGATGTAATTATTTATAGGCAGACTAATATTATGTGAGTAAATTGATCAATTATAGGAGTAATCTTCCTATAAGGAAGGGAATTAAGTCTACTGATAAATATTTTATGATTTAAACGATTAATAGGTTAATCATCTTATATTAACAAGACCAAATGATCTTTTACATAAAAAATTATAATTGCAATTAGTAAACTAATTCAGAAAGTGTCTTTCGGCTGTTTGTTTAATTCAGCCTAAAAATATGCAAGATAAATGACGAGAAGAAAGTGTAAAATTATAAGAATTTTAAACAAGAACACGGAATTCCAGGTATAGAAATCGTTGAGGAGCTCACAAGATCATCACGGAAGAGAATACCAAATGAAGATTTACTCTATTTAGATCGATCGCATTCCTCAAACTTGAAAGCTTCCTTATGCGTATTTCAACATTTTATTCTATAAATGTTAATGAAATGATTCATTTCTAAAAACATACGTAGTTTATAAAAATATGTTTTCATTGGATCTGATTTGGATAAAGTTTGTAGCAATTAAAAAATGACCATTTAAAATAATAGTTTCAAATATTATTTACGCAGCAATTTGGCATAATGGAAAATGTATGTACAAAGGATTGATTTAATATTTTTAAAAATAACACATTTTAATTTTCACTACATAAACTAAATTTTAAATTGACGAAATCTAAAGTTTGAGCTGTGATGGATCAATAAAGATAAATATATTTCGCAGTTGTAATTTACATGCATTTGAGAATGATACATACATTTATTTAATAAATTCCAGCATTACAATATTTGATCTGATTGGATTCTAGTATACTTATTAGTAGCTCATCAAATCATAGATCATCATAGAATTTAGAAGGTGTTTTAGATGATTTATGTAATATTAATAATTAGTCTGGTATATCATGCAAAGAAAGGCTCCAGAAACAATAATAGCCGTGCGACGGTATTCCTTGGAAGGCGACTTTGCACGAGTTTCGGCATCGGCGAAAAAGCTTCGGGAAACCAAGGACAATAACATCTTAGTGAATGCGAGTTTCGGGTACCGATTCATCGAGTTCCTGAGTGTCTTTACTGCCCTTGCCGAGCTCGTATTATGCAAAAAGTGCGGATCAGAAATACGGTTTCAAGAAACCGGCACTCGCGGTCTGGGGTTCAAAATCGCTGTATTGTGTACGTCTTGTGACCCGCAGTGGATTGATTCTTGTCCAAAAATTGATCATCATGCATTCGAAATGAATCATCGAATAATCTTTTCCTTGAGGATTTTGGGAATTGGCTACAACGGACTAGCAAACTTTTGTGCGTTCATGTGTTTGCCAAGTCCTATCGCGAAGAATGGTTATTACAAGATCATCAACGCTATTTGCACAGCCTCAAAAGCAGTTCGAAATATTTCCATGAAGGCAGCAACTGCGACAGAGAAGGTGTTGTCCGAGGAAAATTCAATGGGTTGACGGTATCCGGCGACTGGTCTATTGGGCGTGACAACTCTGATTGGCTGGCGACAAGTATTTGATCTGTAAGTGAAGTCGAAAGTGTGCAAAGGCTGCGAGCTTTGGAAAAACCAGGAGGGGACCGCGGAATATGAAGAATGGCACGAACAACATGTCATAAAAATCACGAGGGCTCGTTAGGAAAAATGTAGATCGATAGTATCGTTGAAATTCAAATTCAAAGGCATTGTCGATTCGGATACATATGAGGACATAACCGTGCATAAGAAGGAGTGCATTGATCATGTCCAAAAACGGATGGGCAGCCGGCTTCGTCAACTGGTGAAAAAGACCCCTCTCGGTGGTAAGGGCAATTTGACGGGAAATTTAATTGATGAATTGACTCTGTACTATGGGCTGGCTATTCGGATAAACACGGCATCGACGCTAAATATGAAGAAGGAAATAATATCGACACATACCACAAGATATGTAAGGATGCAGATCCGCAGCACGACAACTGTCCGAAAGCCACCGGTCAGCTGAACAAGTACATCCACAAACCAGCAATGAAGAAGTCAGTTTTCAATGCCATTCTTCCAGTGTATGAAGAGTTGAGCCGCGATGAAGAAAATTGTGAAAATTGCGGCAAATATAGCATGCAATTTCAAAGATGGCCTGAACGGCATCATGCAGATTATGAGGGTAATTTTTCATTTTATCTTCTCTGTAATTTAAATGATATATTATTATTATCTTCAAGGTGCTACAGCTGCAAATCGGCCCGATGTGCAACAATTTTTGCACGAAAGCAGACGAGGCGCGCATCATGCGCGGAGAAGAGCGGCTCTGCGACGAGGCCAAAGACGCTCGGAGAAGCAGTTTGGCGGCCAAAAAGGTGCAGCACGACGAGGATTTAGATATGGAAGGAGTGTTATACAGGCCCGGGATCGCTGACTAATTGTATAGACAAAATCCCTAAAAATACGGTCTCAAAACTTTAAACGGGATTATTTCGCTATTTTTTAAAAATCAATATTTCACAATTATCCTATGTACTTCCAAAAATAATCTATCGAAGAATCGAAATTAATAACTATTTTTGTTGCAGGACGAAAAGGACGACCAGTGTAACTATTGCAGTCAGCCAATGTGCTCCTTGTGCAGCGGTCACGGGAGTGACGTAAATCTCGTGAAAAAATCAGTTTTTACAAATAAATGTTCAGTCAATAAAGCCATGTAATTCATTTTTCCGCGAGTACTTATTTGTCTCTAAAAAAATCATTTATTTTTACGGCCGAGAAAGAGTACTACCCCCTGAATGGTCTGTGTTAGTGGTGCACTTTGTTCAATATCATTCGATATCAGTCATATTGACGTTTCTTTAGAAGCAGATGATACGTGAGTAATTTGTTGCTGTTAGTTATGATATTTTTAAAATGCGGGAAAGAAACGAATATTTTCGGCATATTTTACTTTTTTATTTCTGTAACGGAAACAAAGTTGCTCAAGCTCATAAAGATATGTCAAGTTTATAATGAAGATTGCTTAACGGAGCGTACATGCCAGAATTGGTTTTAAAAAAACTTGTTTTCTTTTAAAGACGAACAACGATCTGCTCGCCCCACCGAACTTGATGACGACCAAATTAAAACCAAAGAACAGAATGGCCACATTACCTTGAAACCCCGAAACTGCCGTTTGGCCTTTCTTTCTGGCTCATATCGTGGCTAAATCCACGGCTCGTCTCACTGACGCTTCACTGAAGAAAATATGTAGAAACCTAACTGAAATCCTAACTGATGTTGACAGAAAAACAATAATTTAGTCAAACTATTATTATATCCCAAAAGCCAGTACTCGTTAGTAATATCAACAACTAAGATAGCAAACATATTAAATTAAAATTGTCGACAAATCGAGAACTTCGCTCGTTTCCGATAGTGATTTAAATCTTACTATTGTTGAATTAATTGAAGATAAAGAGTGCGAAAATTGTCAAAAACCAATTCTCCCACAAACCGAGTTATCAAGAAATGTCATATATGTTCTAAAGGATATTATTCATGATATATCAAAACTGAGGATACATTCGGCGTGATGGCTTGCTATCGTTGTGAAAAACAAGGCGTCCAACGAATTTGTCTCCAACTGGTTCTGAGCATGAGGAATGAAATAAACTAAAATACATTATTAGAGCGAAGGATGAAATAATATCAAATATAACCACACATGAGAAAAGCAAAAAAATGTAAGTTGACCAAATGTAGCCGAGAATCAAACCGAAAATTTCAGAACAGATAATAAATCAAAACATGGAATTACACCAAATAATAAAAATTGAGTAGAAAAGGTTGCATTTAGTAAGAAAGCGGCATTATCACTGGATACCGAAACTACGTCAATCAAATCGCCGTTATCGAATATTATTAAAAAAGTCGCTGAACAGCAGAAAATTGTAGTCGATATAAATAATGATGATGATTTTACATTGGTGGAAAGAAGACGCAACGGAGTACGAAGATCCATTAAAGGAGAATCGACAAAACCACTCGTGATTAAGGGAAGAAAAACTTACTCCAACTTATGCATAACTGGTCTTGACCCTACAGTAACGTTATATCAATTACATCAATATGTCTGATCTATTAACATCAAGAATGTTGTATGTAAAAAAATGGCTCCCAAGAGACCCCAGGACTACTCCTCGTTTAAACTATCTGTACTATTATCGAATGCTGCGACCGTGAAAGCTCCCAGTTTATGGCCCGAAAGAGTATACGTGAACCATTTTATATTTCGCCTGCAAAAAAGACCGTAAAATAATTGAAACAGCCACATTATAACTCAACTAAATGTACAATCCATTTGTAATAAATTGCCATTAATAGATTTATTTTTAGTGCAGGAAAATATAGATATTTTGTCTTTGGTGTCAATAGAGGGCTACAGTGTTGGAGCTTACTACTTAAAAAGTCAGCACGGTCGTGTAGCGATATATATATATATATAAAAGGTAAGTACATATTTAAATCGTAATCTGGAAATCTTTCAATTAAATTAAATTTTGAAATCTGAGGTATACAATTAGTTTTAGGACATCTGAATATTCTTACTTTAAGTTTACATAGGTCCCCTTCTGGGTGTATACATATATAACTTGAAAATTTAGAGCTTCTTTTAAGTCTTGTTGATTGTTGAGGCACTTATATTTTGAATAAATAATAATAGTAAACTATTTATGATTTTCAACTTTTTATTTTACTATTTTAATTTTTTTGCACTTACACCCTCTACCCACACTTCTGAAATCTGTATATAATGTAAATAAGCTTGTAAAAAATTTCGTACTAGATTTCTTCACCTGAAGAAGCTACAGTGTAGCGAAGCAATTGTAGTGAGTAAAATAAAAAGTTGAAAAACATAAATAGTTTACTATTATTATTATATTAAGCTTCTTTTAAGAAAATATAAAAGCAATAACTCAAAAATATTATAGTTTGGAGATTTAAATATAGACCGAACACGAAATAATAGCAATTTTAAGCGTCTTGACAACACCCTTAGTTCTTATGGTCTCAAATTGCATAATAATAAACCCACAAGAATATTTACTAACACAAACGGCCATACATCAACGTCGTACATTGATTATATCATATCAAATTTAGATTCTCCATTAATTAAAATTGATATTCTTCATGCAAATTTGCAACCATTTGTGCCTGGTGGCTACGCTTAATCATACACTCCAACAAGAATTTCTTCAAACAGATCCTAGGCAAATAAATGATTTCAACTTGGCTGTATTGTGCAATAGACTTCAGTGTAAAAACTGGAGCAATATGTACCAGGTAGATATAATAAATCTTTTTATGAAAATTATGCAATAACATTAGATAAGATATGTAGGGAATTTGATAATGACTGCTTCATGTTCTGTAGAGATTATAATTTACCGGGTGCCACTTGGAGTCGTGGGAATCAGGTATTAGCCGATAGTAACACTTGTTCATTAGCTAATATACTGGCTAATGTTTTTGAATACTACAATGCTACCCAAATTAATTCCATTCACAACAATCGAGGTCGCTTTAATTTTTTCTAATTGTAGTCAAGTGAATGTCAACATTGCACTGGATGCATTATGTCGGACTGATGCTCATCACCTTCCCTATACAATTTAATTTAATAATGTTGATCTCACGTATTTATCTACTCCTGATTATTACATTTATGACTATAAATGATGCAATAAATTTTTATCTATCCTCTAAAGACTGGGATGATGTTATAAATGTTAATGATATTGATAGTGGTGTAAGTATTTTTAATGGATTTATTTATGATGTTTGTGCCGTTCAAGTTGATACGGGAATCAAAGTATCCTAAGTAATTTAATTCCGTACTGATTAGGTTAACCAAAAAAATAAGGGAGCGCATACCAAATGTAAATAGTCCTGTTCATATAGTGACTATATCATTTTCCAAAAAATGCGGTTGCAATGCTGCAATGCGAATAGTAAAACAAAACTTTTTATGGTCAGTATATTAGCCATACGAAAGCGCACATAAATAGGAATTCTAAGATGTTTTGGAATTTTGTTAAGAAATCTCGAAATGCATCTGATCTTCCAAAAACTTTATTTTTAAGAGATAAGGCGGCTAATTTACAATATGATGGGGTATAATTATTTGCTGATGATTTTTCGTCAGTTTATAGTAAGGATAAGTAAGGATAATGTTCCCGCAGGGGTGGTTGACGTGCACAGACATTTGGGAGTAGTGACCCCACGTATCCGAGCCGTTCACTGCACACACACGCACATCACACACACACACACACACACACACACACACACACACACACACCCATCCACTCATCACACACACACAAACGTCAACGACGGAGACCGACACCCTACACCCCGTGAACTAATGCCAGACGGCGGTTCCGCGGGGTGGCAGGGCGACTTGGGGAGGTGGTTTATTAGTAAGTATACCAGTTCTGGGGAGTCCCACACTCTGTCTATTTTCCATCTCCCAGCCACAAAAAAAGAAGTTTTTAATGCTTTATCTAATTTAAGTGAATCTTGCAGTGGGGGTCCTGATGGCATCCCGGCGTACTTCTTAAACTATTGTAAATATTCTCTTACAAAACCTATTTACAAAATATTTAATCAATCTCTTGAATCAGGATCTCTTCCAAATTGCTGGAAAAGTAGTTTTATATCACCAATTTTCAAAAGTGGAAACAAAGAGAATGTTGAAAACTATAGGGGTGTGTCTTTACAATCCGTAATTCCAAAATGTTAGATCATTGGGTTTCTGGTCAACTCTGGTGGAATTGTAAGGAAATTATAATTAACAAACAACATGGTTTTGTAAAACTACTTACTATGTATTTATTTAATTACTTATTTTATGTAAGAGTAACACATTACATTCCTAGCTATTCATTCTATCTTATTGACATCTTTAATTATTTTATGTAATTCATTTTCCAATAATACTAATGATGAAAGCCATGTCTCTACTGTTTAATTTAGTAGTTGTAGTATAAGTACCACGATTTGTATTTTTTTATATTTATATTTTGTAAAAAGTTGAATCCGTAAAATAAATTAAATTTTGAGACGAAGTTCGTCTATGGTAACGATGATAAAAGGTGGGTAATTCATGAAATCAAGGAAAAGGGAACATATTTGAAAAATTTGTTCTGTCTTACAAAGCAAATAAATCACAGACGCAATTGTCTACAATACAATATAAATACAAAAAAACCGAATTAAAACCAAAAAAATTCTACTCTAATATAATTAAAAATTCAGAAAATACGAATTTAGTACGAAATCCCAAAAAGAAAGAAATTACCTCAATTGCTTACAGTATAGAATGAAAAGGTATCTAATTTAAGAGAAATGGCGAAATATTTTGCTTCATATTTCTCCAGTGTTGAACTGAAATTTAAAAAAATCATTTAAAAATCCTTCCTCAGAAAATTGTAATATTAGTAATAAAACAATATTAAATTCATTTTTCATGCAACCTATTACAAATGTCAATATTTACAACGCACTTATTAATTTCAATAAAAATGCACCTGGTCCTGATGGAATTTCTTTGAAAGTAATAAAATCAGTAATTAGTGATATACTCCCCTACCTTCTTAATGTATTCATTAGCGATTTTTCCTGACTGTCTCAAAATAGGACGAGTAATACCAGTTTTTAAAAGTGGAAATAATGAAGACATAAGTAGGTACATGCCCATATGTATACTCACTATTATTGATAATTGTTGTGCTAAACTCTTGATGGAACCAGATATGTAAATTTGGTAAAGTAAATCTTTTGTTATGTTCCAAGTCAACTGATAATAAATCTATTGAACATAACAAGTGTCTTCTTCACCAAATTGACTTACTATTATCTCTAAGTTAATAGAAAACCTGGTATTTACTCGAATGTATGTGTTCCTTGTTTTAAATAAAATCATTAATGATAATCAGCATGGTTTCATGCCTCAGAAATAAGTAGAAACGGCACTCTGTGCATTTATGAGTCAAGTTATCAGTGCTCTTGAAAAAAGTTCGTAGTTATCCTACTTTTTCATTTAACCTGAGCATTTGATAGTGCCAATCTATAAATTGTTGTAGAGAAATTGAATGTCTATGGATTTAGAGGCCTATTGTCTGATTAGTTACTCTCATATTTGTCAAACCAAAGTTTTTTCGTTGAAATAAATCAGAAAAAAAAATCGTCAGACAAGAATACATTATACGACTGATCCACAAGGATCAGTTCTGGGCCCACTATTTTTTACTTTTCCTTAATGATTTACTAGAATATATTTCATGTAATACTGTATTATTTGCTGATGATCCTGCAGTAATAGTGGTAATAGATTCTCCTGATTTGCTGAAATGCAAAATTGTGGTTGTAATACTCTCGTTAAAGCATACTGCGCCCGTAATCAGCTACTTTTAGATTCCGAGAAAACCTTGTGCATGCATATAAGCAAAAAACAGCAACTACCAAATATAATAATTTTAAAATAGAAATAAATAATATAGAATATAAACTAAACGACTTTGTTAAATACCTAGGAGTGTTTATAGATCGTGTAAAACTCATATAGATCATGTATGTAGAAAATTTTGCTCTTATGCAAATGAAATACCAAAAGAACCACGAAGCACTCCCAAGTATACTCTCATATGTCATAAAATATTTTGGCATGGGGTAGGTCTGCTGAGGTAGGTTTTTATTGAAAAAAAGAAAATTTGGTATAAATAGGATGCACACATGCAAAATGCATTTGTTGCCCAAAACTTATTAACATTGCCTTCACTTTATATCTATAAATTAGTATGTTACATTAAGCAAAACATTCACAATTTTTAAACTCTACTACAAACTGACAACCATACCACATCACTGTTCAATAAATCCATTTTAATTAAAGGGAAAATAATTTGTAACTCATTACCAGAAGACATAAAGCTACTGGAAATGTCTCAATTTAAGAAATATGTTAAAGATAAATTTATAACTAGAACTGAATATTCAACTGATGACTTCACGTTTTGACATTCTAATGAATCTCCGGTCTAACTAAGGAAACAAATTATTATTATTTTTTAATTCTACTTTATTCATCAATATACTCTTCTTCAAGGGTAATACATTCTTTATAACGCTCCTCTAACTTTTCGATAGTGAAACTATTTCTCTTTGCTCTCAAATAAGCCAATCAGTTGTTCATTTGAGCCTAATTTCTTTTCTTCGAGCATCCTTTACAAGTCTGCAAAAAGCCAGTAATCACTAATGGGCAAATTTAAAGATTACGGTGGGTGGGAAAGCAATTCAAAGCGTAATTCAACCACTTCACCGCCATTGTTTTCATTGACTTATGATACGGGAAATTGTCCTGGTGAAACAGAACTTTTATCTTTAGAATATAGGGCCAATTTTTCTTGATTTTTGCACTCAATCGATCCAATAATGTCATTTAATATTCACTATTGATAGTTTTGTCTTTCTCAAGATAGTTGATGTACAAATTTCCATTCACTTTGGACGACTTTCACTGGCTGCTGTCCATTCAGCTGACGATTTCTTTGATTCAGACGTGTAGTGGTGGATCCACGCTTCATCCATTGCCACGTACCAACGCAAGAAACCACTTTATTTCGCTTGAACACCTTCAAACAGAGCTCTGAATCGTCGGCGCGATGTTGTTTCTGCTCCGGTATGAGCAAAAGCGGCATCCACTTCGGAAGCAACTTGCCCATGCCTAAATTTTCATCTAAAATTGTAAAGACACTAACTTCTGATATCTACAAAGTGTCAGCTATCTCACAGAATTTCATGTTAGTCTTTTAAAACTCTTTTGTAGTAATGTTTTATGTTTTCCGGAACAACTCGCGATTTTAAACGACCAGATCGTTCAGCATTATTCGTGCTTGTAAGACCGCTTCAAATACAGCATACCAGTTAGTAATAGTTGATTTCCCTGGTACAGAGTCCCAATAATTCTTATCAAGCCACTGTTTGGCTCCAACAGTATTTTTCCTTATCAAAAACAATGTTTAATCAACACACGAAATTCCTTTCTATGCAGAGACTTGAAAATTACAAAACCTTGGTAACTAAAATGACGGTAACTTCTAAACTAATGGTCAGAATCCTATGAAATTTTGACACGTACTGTTTGAATACTAGTACTATCCAGAAACTACATAAGTGACAATGTTTCCATATATGTGTCAGACCGAGGACTCATTGAGTGACGTATTACTGTAAATTTGTGTCATTGTATCTTTGAGCTTAAGTGTATAAGATGGTAGATACTTTGTTCACTACACTTTAGATAAGACGAAATTGAAACATTAGGTAATTTTTAATTAGAACACTTGTTATACTTCATATTGTTGTATTTATTTTTCTGACATATGTTTCAATCAGAGATGATCATGATCATGTTAAAATTTATAATTCCTTTTGAAAATGGTCTTCGCTGCTCGAAACATAAATAATGAAAATAAATACAACAATATGAACCGTAACAAGTTTTCTAATTTTAAATTAGCTAACATAAAATGAGGTATAAATATATAAATAGAAACCTAGTGTATTTAAATATTTCCAAATTATATTCAAATATGTTGCCGATCACAACATCCAAGCCATTTGGATTAAAACCCAGAACCACACTACCGTCAGAACTAGTGACTTTATTAAAAATGACTCGTTTTATGAAATATTTTCTTATTATCTTTTCTTTTAAATTCTATATAAACAAAAAAGAGGTGAAAATTATATTACAATTATTTTAAAACTTTTATTATATAATATCACAAAATTCAAATTACACGTAAATTCATTATTTTTTTGTATACATTAATAAAGGTAATGCTGAACTTAGTCTCCGTCTATATATAATATTTATAACCTTCGAACTTTCACGGTCTGAGGTTTAAGGTGAAATTTACATTGTTTATTGTAATCTACGTAATCACTTCGTCGCCATCAGAGTGCTAATGTTCTGTAACTATTTCTTAATCTGTGCTCACATGTTAAAACATACGGTAGAGTGATTTTGTATAACTTGGAAAAAACTAAAGGAAATTAGGAACTTTATCAGACAATAAATAAAACTATACTTTTATCGTGGCTACAAGCATATAACATAAAGAAAATTGAAATAAATAAATAAAACCTTATGTTATTTCTGATTAAATATTCGAGTACGTGAAGAGTATTAATTAATAGTATTTAAAAAATATACCCTTTCTTCACCGTTTTTATTTTACACTATATTTTCGTGTTTTTTTTTTTCTAATTATTAGTGAATTTTCTACAACGTAAAGGACATATATTTTTATTATATATATACATTTCGAACACGATGTGTTCATTTTCAATAGTTAATGACGCAGTGAAGGAGAGGGCCGACATGTGAAGAGTGACACTGGAAGAACATTCTTCATGAGTGAACTTCGCCTTTCAGCTTGCTGACGAAATTAATTGTATTCTTTTGATTATTGTTTTATGTATTTCGAATTATTTTTATAAAGCAAGTCTGATAAAGTACCAATAAATAAATAAATAAATTATCGAGTTAACTGTAGCTTTAAGCTATTAAAACGTAAATATAAATTTAATGGACTAAGAAAACTTGTAAAAGAAGATTAGCTGTTTAATGAGGTATAATATAATTAATTACCATCATTTTCATTTACAGCCATTGATTCAATAATTTAATTTTAATTGCTGAATAATCAAATAAAAAAATTAATCACTATTAATTAAATTTAAAAAAATAAATCGACACACTACAATTTACGAATACATTACCAAATCATGGTAAATATAGAAAACTCTTTTTATTTTATTTCATCAAGAATAATTATTGTTTTATCGAAAACCTTTCAATTTATGAACACCAATATCTTACAGGTAAATTACATCATTACAGAATACTCTAATTTTATTAAATTTAACAAACTGAAAGCATTTTGTCAGATAAATAAGAAATGGTGAAGAAAGTGAATTCTAACGTGTTTTATTAATTTAAATAAGAAATGTTTACATTATGTATAATTATTGTGGTATACATTTATGTAAACTACTTAATAAAATAAATGAATTAATCTAGGCTGATGACACTGACCTCTTAGTCTCTCAAAAAGACACAGAATTAAACAAAATTTCTTGGAATTGCCTTAGAGAAGTCACTATAAACAATTAATTTTAAAGTTAAATTTTTGCTAAACTCTAACGGCTCTTTGACATGTTCTTGATTTAAAGATACTATACACAGTTTATTTATTAACGTTTGAATAATTCGAGGCATGACCTGATCTCACTTGAGAATGTTTTTACCGTACAAAGGAAAGCTTAAAATAAACCCATTTATAGGAGAAGGTATCAAGGAGACATTAAAAGCAATAATTGGTTGACGCTTGTACAATTCTCTCTGCTACCTCACAAACAGTTATGTAACAATTCTGTTCGGCTATGATTTGGTTTGGACATCATCAAGATCTCGAGAACGGACTTTTTTAACCCAATTCTGGCACGTACGCTCCGTTAAGCAACCTTCACTATAAACGTCACATATCTTTTTGTGACCTTGAGCAGGTTTCGTTTCTTTCCTCCATTTAAAAAAAGACTTTCAACTAAAAGCAATAAAATAATCACTTATCATCTGCTTCCAAATTGCCAAAATTACTTAGTTGCCATCCCAAAACAATGTTCTAATCAATATTTAAAATAAAACTCTTTACAGTTTTTTAGTCATCTGCAATAAATTACCCACGCTACGAAGATTTAAAAAAAAACTCTAGCAATTTCTTATTGAAAAATAATATTACAAGTTGTCCGATTATTTTGGCTCAACGCTCTTTTCTGTCTTTTTTTCTCTTAATTTATATAGCAATGTTTGATTCATTGATGCTTAAAGCAAATACACTCTTACTATATAATATATTAATTTGCCTGTGCATTTATGCCATACCCTTTGGAAGTTGTTGAATAAATTATATTATTATTAAATCAATTCTTAACTACAAAACAAAATAATTAAATAACTGTCAACAGCGACAATGAACAAAATTAATTTAAACATTAAATTATCATATATTGCCGTCAATCTACGGATCAGTTTGACTCATTTAGGCCCAATAGCATAGCGCATTGAAGACTGGAAAATGGAATTTACTACGAATACCGAAAACTCCAGTATTTATGAAACAATTAAATGTTTAACATATTATTGTCAGGATCTCTGTTGACAGAGAATGTATTGGACTGTGATTTAAATCATTTTGATTCCGAAACAAGTCTATACTTGTATTTTTAACAAAATATCTTCAGTCCAATCAACTAACCTAAATACCATTACAGAAGATACTTAAATTGTCATTAAAAAAATATGTGAATCGATTCAGTAGCAAACTGAAAATAATACCAATTTACTGTCAAGTAATACCCCAAAGCTCTTTACCTCAGGAAGTTATGAAATTATTGTGGGTATATTTTATTTTAAATTTATTTCATTTAGAAAATTAAAAACTTTTGAATGCAATGAATTGTAAAAATATATAAGTGCTTCACGTTGTAGAAAATTTACTAATAATTAGAAAAATCACGAAAATAAATGAATTTTAATAAAATTTTATAAACTTATTATAAAGATAATGTATTTTTAGAAGTTTTACATTTCTTTGGGTTCACATACAGAACAAACAAGGATTGTGTGATTACTACACATGAAGCGATTGCATTTATGACATTTGAGTATTTTCTGTCTACTTTTCTGGGACACTTCAAACACCTCTCAAGTTTGGGTTTTCGAGTTTATCATGATCGAACCTGGAAAGTAGATGGTTCTACTTGATCTGTTTCTGTAGCTGCAAGTTGCTTTTCTAATTGTAATAGGAATTGTCTACGTTTGTATCCATTTTTTATTTGCCAATCTTTATTTAGATGATACCAAATTATATAAGCGTTCAAAGCACTAATATAATAGTATCATAAAAAAATGTTACAGGCCATCTTCTTGTTTGTCTTTTTACAGTGTATGTTCGAACTAGCTTGTCCATTGTATCTACAACTGATTTTGTGTTATTGTAGTCAATTATTATTTGTGGTTTGTTCTTTTCATTTTCACAAATTTCGCCGGTTTCATACATAGTTGATAATAATGTAACCGTTTTCCCTTTTTTGGACAGTAGGATGCCAACATTGCTTGATTTTGAAATCCAAATATAGTTAAATATACTTGTCTGCTATGTACAGTTCTTGGGGCAGCTCTAGTTGATTTTTTCTAATTATACATAATATATAGCAATAAAAGATTAGTTCCTAATTCTCTTGCTGGTTAAAAACTGGCAAAAAATTATCTGTGGTCATATTCCAACCTGATTTTTCCAGATCCTCAACCATTTCTAGGATGACACGTTTACCTTGATTGAGTTCACGCCGGTCGAATGTTTTTCCACTATAGACTTGGCAGTTGTAAACGTATGAAGTTTTACTATCACAACCTACCCAAATTTTTATACCATCCTGGTTTAGAAGGTATTTACTGCTTGAATGGACATCTACCACGAAAGGTAAGTAGCTGTTCATCTACTGTTATATTTTCATAAGGCATATAGGCATCTTGAAGTGTAGGTAACTACAATTCAAAAAAATGTGCAGACAAGCATAGAATACTCCGGGATAAATATGATCACTTAATTTTGAAACTTTGTTTTTCTAGAAAACTAGTATATTAAAATTCGTGGATGAGCAAAAATATTAGTATATATGTAAAAAATATTTGGGGTCTCAGCAGACCCCAGTGGTATTACATGCAACATTTTAAGTTTCTAGATACCCTATTTACTAAAATAAAATTCTACGTTGGTAAAATGTTAAAAATAACCCCACGTCAAAAGTATTTATTTTTTATTTTTAACAATAATTGCTACAGGGATTTGATCACTTATCTTATATGGGGTCTTCAGTGACCCCACGGTATTATGAGGTTTAAGCATTCTTAAATAGTATAATTTTATTCATTATTTTTATTAATAACTTTTGGAAAAGTAATTAAGTTGCATCAATTTGAAAATTGGGAATGGTAATTAAATTATATGTCTTTGAAGCAGATATTGCTAACACTAATGTTAATGATCAGATTGTTAAAATCATAATCATCTCTTTAAAAAAATAAAGAAAACTTACATTTTTGCCACTAGATCATTTTTATAGTGAATATATAATCACCGGTTAGTCTATTACTCTTTAAAATGTTGTCATTTTAATGTTATCATCAAAAAATGTTTCATTTACCCTTTATTTTTTCCTAAGACAATAAAAATTTTGTTTAATGAAACATTTTTTGATAATAACATTAAAATGGCAACATTTTAAAAGAGTAATAGACTAACCGGTGATTATATATACTAAAATACCTGTTCTCAGGATGAATTAATGTAGTGTAAGTTGATGAATTTATCTTAGAGCTTTTAAAGTCAAAACATTTTGTAAATGTAGATTCACTATTTAAAGTGATGCTTTGAATTGAGAGTTGTGCTAAATTACCTAATTGTGAAATAATTAATTTTATTAATGTTTTCCATTTGTTTCTAGGATAACAATAAAGTAATGTAAAATATTTTGGTGTTAGAAAATATACTGCTGTATATTTTTTAAAATTAATAATAGAAAACAATTGTTAAATTATACCACTTCCCCAAAAATTGAGAAACAACAAATATAATAATATAATGTATATCTACTACTCTACTTAGTTGGTAGTTAAGAAATAACACAAGTAATTTACATTAGCTTTGATCATCAGTATTGCAAAATATTTTTTGGAAAGATTGTCTAATATATGAAGGGGAGATTGAGTTTTAAAATTCAATAATCATAAAGCAATCTAGAACTGAAACATTTTGAGTTACCTATTTGCATATAGCTATCTATAAAAATTATACCTATCACAAAAGCAAATATTCGATAGAAACTAATCAAATTTAACTTTGAAAGTCACGTATGTAATGAATTATTTTTATTATTGCAAATAGAGCAAATTAAAGCATTTTTTTGGCAACTAAAACAAAAAAAGTGTTAGAGTATCAATGAAAAATATTTATTTGTTCTATTATGAATGCATTTCGAATTCTCAAATTACTATATCAATGCAATTATGTGTTAATATTTAATATTTAATAATATTTAATTTAAGTAATATTTTAATTGCAATTTTTACTTTTACTACGATTATCTGTTAAATGTTTTATGTTAAATATGTGGTAATTAGATAATATAATTTGACGAATAAAGCATTAGTCACTCTTTTATTTGAATTACCAAATGTACATTTCGGACACAATTAAGTGCATTAATAATGATCACTATGTGTCCGAAATGTTCATTTGGCAATTCAAATAAAAGTGTTAAGAAAGGTTATTAGTGCTTTATTCGTGAAATTTGATCTTTACGTCACTCAATCAATCAATTTAGATAATAATAATTATTATCAATGTTCTAAAATCATTAATATAAACTTACAAAAGTCTTCATGGTGTTCCACATATGCGTGATCCTACAGTATCTAGTAGATGCCACACGCACAACAAACTAACAAATGCACCCATTGCACGTGCCCCTCTTCTATATATAGAGACATAATGGTACTACCACCAAACACCCAGGTACGTCCCACATTTCTTCTACTCCTCTTTCGCTCAATTCTTTGCGCCGCCGGAACGCCAAGCAAGTACTTTCGCTGAAGGTTACTTACACTTGCGGTCATTACGAGAGCCTCTCGAAATGTCGTTCAACTTATGCTGGCACTCGCTTAGGCGAAATAAATGCCTTTTCACAATGAAATAGTTTTTCCGTAATTGTTCAAGGAAATAAACATTCCGAATTCTAATGGTAACAGGTGATGAGGAATGTCTCTCCTCAGTATGTCTAATTGGTACGGTGGAAAGTGCTACATCACGTTCGTCAAGAACGTGATGTTATTCATTTCGTAATAGCGCACGGATGGTCTTAATAATGTGATGTAATTATTATAGAAATGACTTTAATAGTCAACAAATTAAATGTAAATATAATAAAAATTTAATATCGTGTTCTATCGTATTTTAACGTGTAAAAATATGAATTATTATTAATATACTTAACAAAAGAACGTCTTGCAGAAGTCACAAAATATGGAAAGTATAAGAATAGATCATAATAAGAACATCAAGCATTTAACAGCAGACATATTTAACATAAAACAAAGTAATACAAATTTACAGGTTAAAATTTGTTGGTGAATAAGTTATATTAAATTAAAATCAAATTATCACACATATAAATATTAAAATCAGGACTATAAATAGAAAAACCAATACAAATTTACAGTTTAAGATTTGATATATGGAATTTATTCAAATAAAATAAATTACCACAGATATTTTAGGACGATAAATTGGTGTATATAATTTTAGAAGTTTTTTAGTTCGGAAAACTATCAATATACTTGTCAAATGAGTTGAAGGATACACTTGAAGTTGGTGCAAAAATAACTCTTGCTGAAAATTAAGGTTTTTGACGTTGCCTGGTAAAGCTTTAATACACTTTGTGTAAAAGTACCTCGTCCCAGTTTTAGCCTTTGATAAGCGACACTGAGGGATTCGTTAATCATCCAATGCGCGAGTTTTATAAAAGTGGAAAGCACTGTTGAATCAATAATCCTTTATATTTCTCCTGATGTGCAGAAGACATTCCATTATGAAAAGGTATGGCACTTACAATCATCCCTGTTTTGAAGGCTAATTAATACACGGATTGCTTTTCTTTGAGATCTGAATATATCTTGTAAAATTGCAGGTTGAACCCCTACTAGTATCCTATAGTTGATAAGTGAATGTATGTAAAAATAGTAAGCCTTTTTTAATTGTTTCATATATAATGATCTTAACAGATTTCATAGACACCCGTCGTTAACTTATTTACCAGCTCAAGGCCGTGCGTTTTCCATGGTAATTGATTGTTAACAGTGAAGCCAAGAAATTTAGTTGATGACATTTAGGTCGCTTCCGATACTTTTAGTGAAAACAATTCTTAAATAGTTTGGTTTGCAGTTAATTTAAGTTTATTACTGTCAAACCAACATTGCGCCTTTTCTATAATAAGCCGTAGTTGGATTTTAGTACTGAGAATCGACTTTAAGTGAGATATTGGCTTCGTTGGCTTATAGAACAGATAGAACAGTTGATATTTTAGACAATTTTCCGGCAGATAATTAATATAAATTTAAAATAATAATGGGCCTAAAATTGATCATTGGGGTACACCATACACTAATTCAAATTCTTTTGACAATATATTATCATGTTGGGCTTTTTAACTTAACAGCTAATCCGTGCAAAATTATAGAATTTCTAAATCGAAAGCTTTAATAAGATCAATAAGATTACATACAACAATGCTACTACTCTCATCAACCCCACATAGATATACATTTCTTAAACTTATTATTTCCTTGTAAACAACAGTTTCAGTTTCGAACTATTTGGGTATTATCAACGCAGCATAGTTGAAGGTCAGTGAAACGGAAACATTTGTTCCGATACGTTAGTAAACTTCATGGTTTCTCACCAATATATTGCAATATTGTACGTTTTTGTCACTTAATATGCCTTAACAATAAATATTAAAATAAACCTATACTTAATAAATACTAATAAATACTAATTGCTTCCATGTGCCGAAATTATAAAGTAACATATGTTAACTCTTGCGTAGAACACAGCTTTAAGCTTTAATTAAGTAATTATATGCTTCATTATCGAGTCACAAACCAATGAATGTGACACGAACAAGCAGAAATTTACATTTCATGTATGTCGAGGTTTTTAAAAATTTAATTGTGTCCTTTACGGTAAGATAGACTTTGTCTATAATAGTTCTGACATATTGGTTTAACTGGCATAATTGTTTATTATATAAAATCAGTAGAAAACAGTTTAGAATATTATTAAACATATTTTATTCTATATAAAAAGAAACCTATGTATAATTTATAATAGTTTCTTTCAAATACGATATATAATATCCAACCGTAATCTAAAGTCAATTGCAATGATTTAAAATGATCTAAATTACTATAACTCACTAAATGTCATATTTAGCAATGTAAATAATAATAATACATAAAATTGGTGTTTTTATTATTTATTTAATCATTTGCCCCTTTACTTTTTGGTGTAGGGCGTTACATATATTTACATTTTTATTTATTATTATTCTTTCCATTAATTTAGTTTGTGTAGTAGTATTCTCCAATTTCTTTCTATTCTTTTTAATTTCTTTCGTTCTTCCCAGGTATTCTCTTTTCTTTGTGCCTCTTTTCTTATTGTGCTGCTCCAATCACTTCTTGGTCTTCCTCTTTGTTTTTTTTTTCCTGTGGCTCGTGCTTCATATATTTTCTTGGTGTTTCTTTCATAGTTCATTCTGCAGATAATGGTACGTTCATGAAAGATGCACCAAAAACATGTATGAAGCACGAGCCACAGGAAAATCTGCTTTCTGTTATTTTTTCGTTTATTGGTCTTATCCGTAGGTTCTGTCTGTAAGTCTCGTTACTTATCCTGTCTCATCTGGTTTTATTTTCTATTTTTCTGAGAAACCTCATTTCCATCTTGTTCATTCTTTTTTTATTGTTTGTCATTTTCCATGATTCGCTGCTGTATATCAAGGTGGGTCTTATAACTTCCTTAACTATTTCTGTTTTTCTGCTTTTGGTAATTTTTTTCTGCTGAAGAACGTATTTTTCAGCATGTTAAATAGTTTTGCTGTTTTACCTATTTTTTCCTCTATTTCTTTATCTATTTTCTCGTTGTTATTAATTATTGTTCCTAGGTATCTGTAGTGTTCAACTTGTTCTACCTTCTTTCCTTGTATCTTTATTTCGTGCTCTTTCTTACCCTGTGCTATTATCATGGTCTTTTTTTGTCAAGGTTTATTTATATACATTATATATTATATAATATTTCCATATTATCTGTTAGTTGTATTATCTCCAATTTTCAATATCCAATTTTTAATGTTTTCATCTTTTTTTGCTTCTTTCGTCGCCTTGTCCAGTACTTTTATAAATAGCAGTGGACTCAGCACGTATCCTTGTTTGACCATTTTCTTTGCTTCGAATGTTTTTGATTCTTCATTGTTCGTTCTCACTATACTTTTTTTCTCTATATACATGTTTTTTTAACAGGTTTATCATTGTCTTTTCTAAATCTACGAAGCATATGTGTATTTTTCTGTTCTTTTTTATTCGTTTCTCGCTTATTTCTAATTATAAATATGTGATCCTGAGTACTTCTTCCTCTTCTGAATCCACTCTGATTATCCTCTATAATTTTTTCTGGTCTGGTCTTCCATTCTTTTTTCTAATATTCTTGTTAGATCTTGCTTGGTATGCTTGTTAGTATGATTCCTCTGTGATTTCTGCAATTTTGTTTATCTCCTTTTTTGTATATTGGAAGTATTATTCCCACGTTACATTATTTTGGGGTTTTTCCACTATTTCGTTAATTAATTCCATTATTTCTGCTATTTATCATTTTTGTTGTTATTCATCATTTCCGCTGTTATTTCATCTACTCCTTGCACGTTTCCGTTTTTTAATTTTTTAATTGCTTCTTCTTACTTTTTGACTATGGAGGCTTCTACTTCATTATACATTTTAATCACAAATTAAACACAATAATTACTTTGTGTTGTACAACAGTTATTTATTTATATGTTGACCAATGGTTTCAATACATTCACGTATCATTTTCGGTTTGAAAATGATACGTGAATGTATTGAAACCATTTGTCACCATATAAATAAATAACTGTTATACAAAACAAAGTAATTATTGTGTTTAATTTGTTCTTCTTACTTTATTTCTATCTCTTTTATCTTCTCTATCGTTGCAATATGTGTCTCTTCTTATGCCTCTTCTGTTTCTTGTTCGGGCAGATTGTCTCCATCTTTTCATAATTTTGTCTTCGTTTGTGATTATGTTTTTGTACTTTTCTTTAATGTTTATTATGTTGTGTTCTTTTTTCTGTTTGAGTTACCTTATTGTTCCATAAAATAATTTTTAGTTTTCTCTGTAGTTCTCATTCATAGTTTTTCCATATTTTATCCATGATTCTTTTTTGCTTTTTTAATTGGTCGGTTTATGTTGTGTTCTTTTTTCTGTTTGAGTTACCTTATTGTTCCATAAAATAATTTTTAGTTTTCTCTGTAGTTCTCATTCATAGTTTTTCCATATTTTATCCATGATTCTTTTTTGCTTTTTTAATTGGTCGGTTTGCTTCTTCCCTAATTTATTTGTATTCTACAAAGTACATTATTTTTTTAGTTTGTATTTTTTCCACTCAACTTTTTTGTCTTTTATCATTCTCTTTATGTATGCTGTCCACCATTCGGTTCTCTGCATTTCTATGTTTCCTATTTTTGTTGTTCCACAGCACACCTTCGCTGCTTCTAGTATAATTCTTTTGAATGTCTGTCAATTCACTTCTATGCTATTTAATTTTTCTTTTCCTTTAAATTACAAGTAACTCTTGTTATTTTTTTGTATTTGTGCCTCCTTTAGTTTATACACTATTATATTCATCACACGATTAGAAAATTTTTCCCTCAATAAGTTTACTGTCTCACCAGCAGTGACACCTGAAACCATATGGTGGTATTGTTGTTCGCTTCCAAGAGTGGTTAAGCATTATCCGATATGCGAGGTTATGCCGCACTAAACAGTCATACGAAGTGGGTGTAATGAAATTTGCTGAACATTTTGGGATTGTGTGTGGCCCAACATCTGTAGTTTTGCTTGTTAACAAAAGCACTTAAATGAAAGCGCGACTCGTCGGTAATCATTATTGCAGTATTCCAAAAGCAATGCCAGGTTACCAAAGTGTAACTATTGATCCAACTGGATTTTGTAGGGGAATAGGTGCAGATCTTTTTTCACAATTTGGCGAAGCGTGCTACGCAGTATAGCCAACTTCGACGTGTTGATGTTTCAGGGTTTTCTGCAAACCTTTGTCAACGAGCTCGATATTTTCGGCCAATTGTTTAGAACCAGATCTGCCAGAATTTATCCTATTTCCAAATATAACTACCATAACACGATTTTTATAAGCTGTTGGTGCAGTGCGAACTTTATAAAATTGCAGTATGCGCGTTGGGTGGCTAGTACAAACCGGCCGTTTTCCAAAAATAATAAAACTACTTTTATGTGCCATTGCACAGTGAATCGTTTCATATTACAATATCCCAATTTTAGTGTCTGCAACAAAAGCAAAATATGTCAAAAATATTCACAAACAAAAGAGATATGATTTTTTTTAAATCATATGATTGATTGTTGAAGCCGTTACTTTGTGATACATCTTGATTACAAAGTAGGATAAGAAATAATAACACTTTTCTAGTATCACTGATTTTTTAAATCAGAAAGTTATTATTATTAAAATCAAAGCGTATTCTGACGTTCAATTTAAGAAAGCAAAAGCTGCTAGAGACAGCAGGAGAAATGAGCTTCAGTTAATACCTGAACAACGAAAAGTGCGTTCAGTCTATATGGAATATCTTAAAATGATTAATTCATGTACAGAAGATGCTACTTTTACAGTTAATTTTTGTTTCAAATAGCTGCACAAGAGCTGCATGGAGGAGTGGCAAAGCGGCGAATGTTTTATTTACTATTTTAAACAAGAACTAGACAATAATGAAGTTAATACTGGGCATTTTAAATACAATATAATATTTAGTAAGATCAAATTATATCCAGCAAGTGGTTAACACCAAATTTGAACGATCCAAATGTTTGTCCTGTGAGAGTCTGAGCCTGTGGAGAACTGGTTGTCAAAACGGGGATCAAACTTCAAAACCAACACACTTTTCTTGAGAGAATGTACTTTTAGGGATAAAACTATCGGTTTTTGATTTAAAAATTAGGTGCTAATAAAATTAGATAATAAACCAAACGAAACGTAGAAAAAAGTGGCACTCGACGTGAAGCTAGTATAAACCATTCAACCCGATCAACTGCAGTCACAAAACTTATTACGAGCAAGAACTGATAAGATAAGATTACGAGATATAGTCCTTCATTGTCAAACCGTCCTTATTTGCAAATGGGTTCTGAACATCATGCAAATATAATAAGTAAGTTGAGACAAAGACATTCGAAGGAAACCTTTTACCATGGTAGTGCTTCAAGTGGGTAAACTTGAATCCAGTCAAGTGATCAGTCAATAGTTATGCAAGGAAATTAAGTTAGTTATAATAATTGTAATATATATAATTATAATTATTGTAAAAATATTAAATTATATAAATCTAAACAGCACAGTACGACTTGAGGTTCGAGCGCAATTTATGAAATACTCCCTTAATCTGTTAAATATTAAGCGCAAATTTATTAATGAAATATAAGTTTTACGATATATATAATAATCAGCAGAGTAATTAACAGCATCTGAATCTACAAATATAATTAACATTTATCGTTAATTAAAGAACAAACGCAATGTCTGGAAGTTTTGCGCTGAACTATTTCTATATATTGCAAGCCTATTTTATTGAATGTTTTATCCGATTAAAATACATCAAGACTTAAACTGCCTTCGCTGCACCATGCAGAAACCTTCATAAACATAACACCAAGGATTTTATCCTTCAGAAATGTCCCTAGTATATTATTATTATTATTATTATTAGTTATAAGAGTGAAGCTGTATAATTTGTACCCTTTATATTCAATAAAGTCATAGGTCGTTTCTGAACACAATCTTTAGCGTTTGTGATTTTTCGGATAGCCCAAAAGGTGGAGAGTAACGATTGTCTGGATGTATGTCCTGTTTTGTATAGTGAGTTATGTAAATCTAGCAGTATAGCTAATTTATCGTCATTCATACATTGAAAAGTTTCAATTGGGATTTGTTCTGGGGCTACCCCTCTTCCGTTTTTGCTGTTATTTAGGGCTGCTTTAATTTCTTCTCTTAGTATTTTCTGGTTGTTCTGTTCTATTGTTTCCAAACAAGTCTTTAATGTAGTCTGTCTTTTTTTTCAATTCCTTATTTGTATCAAAAATTAGCTTCCCGTTTATTATTATTGTTTGTATCTATTATTATCACTTATTTTGATGTATCCTCTTTTATCCGTTTCGAGCAGGGGGTGTGGTGTGTTGTATTAGGGGTTGGATAATTAAAGAGAAAAAACACGTATGAAAATAATTCCTTTGTTTTTGGATTGGTGGAGATGGTGATGCTGGTGATCATAATGGAAATATGTTTTGTAATGAAGTTGCCTTTATATGCTCTGCTCGAAAAGATAGATTTATTATTTATCATTGTTGTGATCTCTTCGACTAAAATTAATATTGGAGAATTCAATATGGACTTTTATGAAAATATAAAAAGTATCGATTCCTGCAGTAAGAGCAACAGCTGTAGCAGGAGCAGCAGCCGTGAAAATATAAAAAGTAATGATGAAAAGAGGAATGAGCATAATGATGAATCGGTGAACCTTTGCGAAGAAGCCGATAGTCAGGATCCATTGAAATAAACAAAGATTGGTTGAGTGGTGAGCTGCGATACGATTTGAATTTTCTTTGGATTAGTGTAGCTCGAGGTTTCCATCCAACTAAAAATTTCATCCTTAAATCTCAAGTCGAATATTTCATTTATTCATTCCAAATGGAAAGGGCTGTTTCGTCAACAACATTCCTGCTTTCGCAATTATTTAAATGAATGTTCGATATCAAATTCGAAGAAACGAAAATGTTCTATATGCTGCACTTTACGTAAAAGGATCAAAGTTGAAGGATATAATGAACAAGTTAATGCGGAATTGATGGAAGATGTCATCGATTTGTGGTAAAAAATTCTTCAACTTTTACAATCAGCGTTCGTTAAAGTTTGTAGGTCTCACAACCACATTGTCCGACACTGACAACAGCAAAGAAGTGTGTAGAAATTTTTTAATGCAGTCATTGCCCACCCCCTTCAAAGAATCGAAATAAGTGAAAGAGTGGGAAAATATTGAATATATGCTCGAAGTTTTGTAATACAACTGAAAAAGTTCCACAGCGATTTAGTGTGTTATGGTTCGGACGCTTTCTCATTCTCCTCCACACCTATCATCGAGCCACGTCCAGCGACGCGGAATGAAAATTGAGGAGTTTAGAAATAGACTGTTTTCTACCGATGTCAATTAATGAAATTAAGCGTCGAATTGAACTTTACGATCGGGTAAATACGTTATCTTTGTAATTCGGGAAACAAATATGTCTGAATCTCTTCTATTATACATTTTTTTGTGTGTGAGTTTTTTCTTTAGTTGGTCATAGAACTTCTTTTTGAATTTTACTTATTTCTGTATTGATTAAAAGCTACTTGTTGCCTATTTCGATATTTTGGAGAACGTCATTATGCGCATCAATCTTTTATTAATTTCATATTTCATAAGTTGTTTTGTGTTTGTATCCCTTAACTTAATATTGCTGCTTGCTTTTTTACCAGTTTTATTTTTCCTGATTTTTGTAACTACAGGATTATGGTCTGACCCTATGTCGGTACTTGGAAACGTTTTTACATATAGTCTGTTTGTTGGATCTTCCGTCGTACGTCACAAACCATCGCTTCAAAAAACGACGAAAGTTTTACAGTGCGTTCTTTTTCTAACGCATTTGGTTTCATTTATCAGACTGAATGTTTTTGCGTCGTTTCTCGAAGCGATAGTTTGTGACGTACGACGGAAGATTCAACGAACAGACTATAACTGCGTTTTTTGTGCTTTTTCTAACCAAAACATAGTCTATAGTCTGTTCGTTGGATCTTTCGTCGTACGGCACAAATTATCGCTTCGAGAAACGACGCAAAAACATTCAGTCTGATAAAGTAAACCAAATGCGTTAGAAAAAGAACGCACTGTAAAACTTTCGTCGTTTTTTAAAGCGATAGTTTGTGACGTACGACGAAAGATCCAACGAACAGACTTTAACTGATTTCTTAGGATTTGTTCTTTTATTACTTTGATAGAATTCTATAACTCGATAAACTCATAATCTCCTGAGCATTTGTCACCTTTTTCGTCTCCTACAGTTGCGTTAAAGTCTCCCATTATAATTGACACATCTCACGTTTTGGTGGATTTTAAGACATTGTCTAAATCTTCGTAGAAACTTTTTATATCATTATCTGTTTTTTCAACTTTTAAGACATTGTCTAAATCTTCGTAGAAACTTTTTATATCATTATCTGTTTTTTCAACGATTGGGGCATATATTTGTATGATGTTTACCTTTATCTTATTTGTGTTTAGTTGTACCAATATGATTCTGTTTATTGCTACTGTTTTATTGATGTTTTTGTTTGAAATTATTCCAACGCTATATCTGTGGAAACCGTCTTGACTTCCTGAATAATACATGGTTTTGTTATTTATCATAATTTTTTCAGGGCCATTAACCGTCGCTAATACCTAGTGTTTCTATATTTAGTCGGTCTATTTCTTAAACAGCATTATGTATTTTTCCGGTTTGTGT
This sequence comes from Ontholestes murinus, assembly GCA_963969525.1. Lineage (NCBI taxonomy): Eukaryota > Metazoa > Arthropoda > Insecta > Coleoptera > Staphylinidae > Ontholestes > Ontholestes murinus. The sequence continues at coordinate 80,049,682 of OZ018387.1, forward strand.
AAGCTCCTATCATTCTATGTCGCCATTTTGCGAGGTTTTCCCAGACTGGGGACCTGGGAGACCTTGCAATCTTGGGATTTTCACTGTCGGGTCTTGGTATCCGAGTTTCATGATCAATAGAGTGTATGGTTTAATTAGTTATGTTCATGATGATAGAACTAAGGATGCTCTTGTCGAGCCTCTAATGCAATCGTTTCTCGTTGCCCTTCTATATCTCCACGCCGTTGAAAATGTTTTGATCATCCACCTTGAAAAACAATTTTATGTTTCGATGACAAGAAGGTGGTCTTCCTTTTTCCAGTTCTTCCACTCGAAGTTGTTTACCAGAAAGAACAGAACCTCGATTGTTATCTTACAAGGTGTACCATGTACAGATGAGGTTGTCAGTTGGGTTGGTGTATATATGGTGGTATAGTGATATAGTATTATTTATTTATTACAGATTCTACTTTAAGACCAATAAGGTCAAGTAATTATTGAATCATTTCTTTCAAATCTAATGTTGAAATTATTAATGTCGAGTATTTCGTATAGTCACCCTTACAAGACTGCAATATCTCCGTAGAATACATTTATTTTTTGTGTAATATTTGTGTACATTTATTAATTTCACTTTAATTAACTGCTTAATTGAAATAAAAGCTTCAATAAATCAATATTTCAGCTTTTTTCTGATTTGTTTTTAAGTAATTGCAGTTGTCCGTTCAGCTTTACTAACCTTAAGGAAAGTAACTTATTAATTCATTTTTGTGTGCGATAATTTAATTTCTATATAATATTATATTAAAATAAAATAGTAGTGGTGGTAATAGTGGCGTTTGGTTATCGACCACGTGATACGCTATATTTTTGTGCATTTATACCTGTGTAAATGAGCTTGTTACTTTCAAGCATCGTTTCCATCCCTCCAAATCCGAAATCATATTTTATTAGCTTTTGATAAATATGGTATAATCTAGTTTGAGGTTTTTGCTAATATTCCAAATTTATTACTATAATAGATACCTTTTTTTACTATTATATTATTTGCTTAATTTTAGTTTGTTTATTTCAAATACATTTTTTTCAGACATTCTACTAACTTTTAATTAATTGTTACCTATAATATATATCTTCAGTCCTATTCTTAGCTATAAAAACGATGATAATTGAGTCATTGCATTTGTAATAAATTGTTACCATTTAAATCGCCAACATTAACAAACCATTAACCACAATACCAGTGAAAGCATCATTGGGAATCTCTTAATAAAAAGCAATAACAAATAAATCACGATAAACGAAATGTCATTGCAATTTCTAATATAAATGTATTCGATTTACTTTTTTACCTTAAAGCCCGCAAAGTTCCTAGAGCGTGACGAAGTGAAGAATAGTCTTTCTCTTCAGCAGAATTGGCACTTTCATTTCGGATTTAATTGTAAATCGTTAATGTTTCAGTGAGCGCGTTGCACCAAGCAAATTTAATTGGTGTAATTATGTGATGAATTTTTATGAATGTGCATGAAACGGAGTGCTCGTATTTAATTAGCCAGTGTTCTGTTCAAATCACACATCTGGCACGTGTTTTGGATTTAATAATGATTAATTGAATGTTATTTGTTTGGTATATCTTAGATATTGCTTTCTCCTATTTAGAGGTAATAAACAAATTTATCCCGAAAAATAAATGTACGATTAGAGTTTCATTTAGGCAGCAGAAATTTAATCCGCACGCTGCAAAAGTGAGTATATAACTATAAAATATTTCCAATTTGTTACAATTATTTAATAATAATAATAATATTTATTTCAAAGTGTCATTTACAAAAATATACAAAATGAAATTGCGTCAATGTTGTCTTATAGTACCTAACTAATTACATAATAAATACTACAAAAAAAATGTCCGAACACTAAATATACAAATATATACATATATATATATATATATATATACAGGTATGGTCATACATGCATACACAAATCTATACGAGCACATCCCAAACTAAGATAGTGAGCGTTCTTTAGGCTGTTTGATCATAATCAAAAAAATATCTTATGCTATAAGGATCTATATTAATTAGATATTTATTTAGTTCTTTTTTGAATATTTTAATATTGTCTTTTTTTCTTTTTAGAACTTCCGGTAGGGAATTGAAAAGTTTTATTGCCATATAGAGATTTGTTTTTTCTGTTTTAGCCAGAGAGTTTTTAGGGTATATGAAATTAACATTTCGTGTGTTATATTTATTTAGCTGTACTAACGTTGAAATTTTTATTTAGAGAATTTACAAACATCTGTGCTCTTTTCTTTTCACCATCTCACCAATAAGATTCTTAATTTTTGACAGACTTTGTGTTTTAAATCTATAATGGCTGCTATTACAATGCCTTTAATTAGCAGCAGACTACATGACAATAGTTGGAAGAACATAGCGAATTATCATCATGCGAATGACATTAATATTCTAGGATGTTGGATAACGGAGTAGTAAATACTACTAAAAAATAGACAAGCAAATAATTATTTATTGAGTTACAGTTTATCATTCTGTCAAGTGAAAAATAATATTTCTTATTTTATCATAATGATGGTTGCGACCGTTAATATGTGGTAATTCATAAAACACTAGAAAAAATAAGAAATGAACACTGAATAAAACACTTACTATGTTTTTAACCACTAAAATTTTAGTTTAGTTTTATTCAGTGTTCATTTCTTATTTTTTCTAATTCTTCGCCCCAGATCAATCCATTAATGAAGAACAATTTTCTAAAAAAAAATACCTTGAAATATGTTAGCATTAAAATCAGAAGAAACATAGTCGGAGACCAAAAATCATATATCATCCTGAAATCGATCAAAAGCAAAGGAAGTTATAAATAATCCTATAAATGGTTTTGAAATTATAAACTATGTTTCTAAAAGAAGATAGAAATTATGAACAATGATAATCATTTTTTGAACTTAAGAAGATGATGTTTAATTTAGTACCATTAAAATAGATGATTTATTTACTATTGGCCGTTTAAATAAATATGCATATAAACGTCATTACAAAATCAGAGCTATACAAAATTATAAAAATAGAAGAATAAAACTTCGACAAAAAGAACATAGCAACACTTTTCCGCATGGATACACTTTTCCGCACTACTTTTATTTACTATTAATCAATGTCAATGTCAGTTATATACATTGAGTAATATATACAACACACGTATTATCGGTAATTCTAACTTAATTTTTACATGTCAGTGTCAAAAATGAAATCGCAAACACCTTTATAATAGATGTTATATGCAGTATGTGAAAAAATAGTGTGTACAACGCGTGGGAAATGCGCTTTTCCACACTCGAATAGGAACTCAACATCCTACCCTCGTGCGGAAAAGCGTAACATTTCCACAATTGTTGTACAAATAACTATTTAAATATCTATCTCAGTTTTCATACGAATAACTTTTTTATCTTGACTGGAACATAGTTTGTGAAACGAACCAAGTGTTTTTTAGTTCTAATCAAGAGAGTTCAAAAATGTTTCACCGCAAGTTAAGTGAGCAATTAATTAAATATAAAATAACTTTATAACATTGTTTAGTATATTATAGAGTTTTTGACCATAGTGATTTATATCATCTTGAGATTTAGAAAACTTTTGAGAGTCATGATTGATAAGTACCTTATCTAGTCGTGATGATAAACCTGATGAAACTCCATAACAAATTAAAATAAAACAACACAGTTGGGAGGGTTTTACATTTATTGTTGAACACTGCAACATGTTTCGCCACACAGTGGCTTTATCAGGCAGATGAATAATAATAAAACAAACTACAGGTAAAAGCTTATATACTATTAGAACTACGGGAAGGAAAAGGGGTTGTTTCCGCTTTCTACAACAACCCCTCCCCCTTCCTTCCCGTAGTTCTAATAGTATATAAGCTTTTACCTGTAATTTGTTAAATTTTTATTTAGTTCAACAATAAATGTGAAACCCTCCCTCCTCACTTAACAGAGTATTCGCAATACAAAGTTTTGGAAAGTTTGTTCGGAAAACTAGCATAGCAATTTAAAAGAATTCTCTTTAAATATCGTACATATAGGCTTAATAGAAATTTTCAAACAGTTGTTATAATCACGTTAAAAATGTTACAAAAGTATGATTTAGGCAACAGGTACCCTAAATCGTACATGCCAGTTTCTAGAATCGTACCTATATTTGTTTATATAATAATTCAACTAACTATTGTAGTATTTTATAGTGGATCAAAAAATTTGTTAACTGCTTTTCTGTTAAAGCTATTGAAGTGTTTTCAGACTGCTGTACACACACATCAGAATTTCTTTTAATAAATGAATAAAACTACTTCTTTCCTACCAACCTTACATGTTTATTAAATTTATGTGGTAGATTATTTTTTCTGTAATATCAAATGTTGACGCCAAACATTCACGTTTCTAAGTAAGGAATATATTTAACTAATAATAATAATTTTCTTTATTTAGTGCTAACCGATTTACAATCTTTACATAGGTCAGAGATACATGCTTAGGTAATTTAAATGTATATTAAAATTAAGACAGATTAAAATTTTAATGCACAAGAAGTAGAAAATAATCGCATTATAAAATCAAGCTGAAGAACATCACATAACAGATTAAAACACATTTAGATTAAAATTACGTCAATAATTAATAAATAATAAAAAATAATAGTTAAACAAAGTAAACGTTTCTGTTTAATTTTCCAAAATGCATCACGAAGTTAACGCCTCAACCATTAATCAATTGAAAATAATAGTAGTATATAAAATTCCTACAAAACTATACTGCATCTAACCGGGAGTAGCTATGCCAATGAACCCTCATAAGACATTCTTAAATATTGTAAAAATATTGTCGGATAAGATATGTTTTGATTGATAAACGAAACTGTAGGACGATCATTCTTTTATTGAATCTGGTAACATATTGACATATTGAAGAGTTTGGCTCCGTAGTAATTTGTGTCATTCTGTGACTTATTTAAACGGAGTCGGTTGGGGTATATTAGAGAACTTGTTCTGGTACCATGGTGATGGTATTGGCTATGTGATGATATTTTTGCGCACATATATCAAACACTCCAGAATGTAGAGGCAGGGAACTGTTAGTACATGAAGTTTTCGGAAACTATCACAATCGGCTGGATAGCTCTGCGATATTAGGACTCTTATTGCCTTTCTTTGGAAGATAAAGAGCTTTTCGCAGTCCCAAAGTGACAAAATACTTGTAAGTAATAGGGCACTGACAGAGCGCGAAGTATGCCGTTTTTAGGGCTATCTTGGGAAAACGATATGGTTGCCGATTTTGGTAGGATTGACAGTAAGTTTGTTGGTAACACCATTCAGTTGCAATAGTTACTGCATTATAATCCATCTGAACAGCCGCCATTTCATCAGTTGAGTAACTTACTAGGGTTGTGTCATCAGCAAATAATATGGTGGAAGTATTAGGTCAGTGATATAATTTAGTAATAGTAACGGCCCCAATATTGAATCCTGCGGAACACCATGTTTTATAAGTACTTTTGATGAATTAGTACTATTAAAACCAACGAGCTGAGTTCTATCGCTAAGATATGAGTTAATATTACAACATCTGTCTAAATATAAGTTGTAACAATATATTTTGCGTAGAAGAACAATATGGGGCACACAATTAAAAACTCTTGAAAGGTCGATAAAGATTGAGACAGAATATCTCTCAGTTTCAAAACCTTAATAGATTTTGGGCTCGATGAGGGTGTTATTGTTACGATTGCACATATTTTTTTAAATATCATTATCAGTTACATGACTCTGGAGACGTTTTGAAATTGTCTGGAGAACCAGTACAAATAACTCGGGTATCATTTCTATGCTTACGCTTGTATGTAACAGTGGTAAATCCATCTGTTTTGACTGAGATTGGCTCACTAGGATAAGATGTTACGTTATTTCGACTGCCAGCACGCTGCAAGTCGATTCAGTGTAGTTCTCGGAGCTTATGGGCAATATTAGAGGTACCGGTTTATTTATGTTGTAATTTATGTTGTTACTTTGTTTCTTTTCGTCTTTAGCAACCATAGGATTTTTTTAATTGTAATTTAACGTTTTGAGGAAGTACGGTAAAAAAACGATGATAGAGGGCATTTTAATTTTAATTCGTTTGCAGCATTCATTGCAATCATATTTCTTGTTTCTATAAGCTTCAATAGCGTTCTTCATGTTTTCTGTACTTCAGTATTTATAATTGCTAATCATAATGACTAATGTCAAATACGTTTCCAAAAACAAGGAAAACTGCATATTTGCTTACATATATTCCAATTCCATTGGAAACTAGTAAACTCCTCCCGTGATTCTTGATGTCGAAAATTTGTGCACGTGTTTCATTAATTTATGTATTATTTTGTAAATAAATGGAAGAAGAACAAAGTAATAAAGAATTATTTTCTTTTTGACATGGCTACAAAAAAAATTGTTTCAAAATATTCATCAATTGCTTAAATCGTTTGAGAAACTAACCAGCAGTTCGATTTATGCAACTCACCTGCTACGAGTATGTATATAATATACATTTCTTATAAATGTATGATAAAACTCTTTTCCATAGATGTCAGCACAAGAAAACGTAATTTGAAATTTAGATTATTCTTACCTTGTTTTATTAACTCGTTATAAATATAACTGAATGTTGTTTTTAAAATACTGTTTTAAGTTATATATACCTGTTAGCATATTGCTATTACATATCGCGTACACTCAACATTTTGCGAGATTATTTTTTGTGCGAAAACCGTACAATATCAGTATCAAATAATATTAAGAGACAAAAAGATTTTAAATTAAATGGTCTTTAAAATAATATTTTTTTAGTTTTATTAGATGCACCAACAATAAAATATTTTAGTTTTTAAGTGGTGGTATTACTTGTTTTTATACTTCCTGTCAATCACTAATGACCACAATAACTAAAATGATGTATTAAATTATGGTGATTATTAATAAAAAATTTCATTCAAATCGAAAAGCGTGAAATTGCTATAAACAAATGAAATTTATTTTTTTAACTGAAGATAAATTCCGGCTTTAAATCAACATATTTTCGCCCCAGGAATCTGTGGTCCAGTCATTTCCCCTTATTAACGGGACACCCTGTATAAACGTATGTAAGAGTGTAATAAAAATTAGTTAGGCAATTATATATTACTTGCCACAGTTTAATTTTCTAAATTATTACTGTCAGCAATAAATTGATCCCAATTTTAATTTTGTATGAGTATGTATTTTAAAGACATTTTGTCATCTATGCCTAGGCAGTAGTTTTTTCCGCCCTTATGTCAATTATTTTTCGGAATTCAATATGCCGCGTTGTTTGTCATTAGGGCTTGCAGATGTTTGCAAAATCTCATTCTTTTTCCGTGAATTCTTAATCTTTTCCGTCCCGAGCCTCAAGGCTTGTTTTTAAAATCCCCTTGTCTCATCAGTAAAAGAAAAACCCAAAAGTTGTACTAGAGGGCATTCTTATTAAGAATTTCTCAGGAGTCTTGGTGCTTCCTAGGTCAGTCAATAGTCGGGCAAATCTACGAGGGATTTTGCTCCAATTTTATACAGCCTTTCTTATTGATTTTCTTTAACAATTTACCGAATTATTAACACTATCCTACGTTACTCCTTATTGCGGTCAAACACAGCCTTCATGTCGCTCCTATACAAGCCTCTTTTAATGCACCCAAGAGACTCCTAGTCAGTTTTTCGATGACCTTCTGCTAACTTTTGGGTAACATCGTAATGCTACGCTTAAAGAACTTCTGACCTTTCTCAGCAAAAAATGTAGCTGTTTGACTACATTTTTTGAATTGATTTATTTACTATTTAAATTTTTTTTCAAAGATCGAAACGAATTGTAGCCGGATGGCGCAATTTCTGGTGGATAGGCCTTCAATTCCCATCCAAGCTTCAGCAACTTCTAAGAGGTTACTAAACTTGTGTGTGGTCTAGCGTTGTCATGGTGGAACCAAATACCCTTATGATTTGCCAATACTAGCCGCTTATTATTGATGGGTTCATTCAGTTTGCCCACTTAGTGACAGTACACAGCTATATTGATGGTTTGGTTCTGTGGTAGCAGCTTAAACTACACGACGCCTTTGCAAATCCACCAAATTCAGAATATCAGGGATATTTTCTTTCGAATTGGTTTCACCTTGTTCACTGGACTTACAGAATAATCGTTTTCGCACGAGTTTGTCGTAAAATATCCATTTTTCATCGCCAGGATTTTCGCTGGTGTTAAATGAATTTCTTTAAGTTCATGTGGAACCCAAATATTGAGTCTTCGGCTTTAACTGGCCTTCCTAAACGTGGTGCATCTTTGTCATTAAAATTACCGAACTGAAATTAGCAAACCAATTCTGGTAATGTCGTCTTGTTAAGCAATCTTTACCGTATACAGCACATAACTTTTTATGGGTAAAAGCAGTAAAACATAGCGATATTCCTCGGTTTACTTTTCCATCTTTCGAGCGCTGCTTCACAACAATTGAAGTACTTCCTATACAATGGTATGTAGGTTAGATGATTGGACTGAAGATAGCTGGCTAAACATTCACGTGTAGACCACTATTTGGAACCTAAATGATTTAAGACTTAACCCAATCAATATGAAAAATTTTCAAAAGTTATAAATAGTAGAACTTAACAATTGTTATAGCAATATTTTTGTTATTTATTGAAAAACTATAACAGTTACTTGGAATAAAATATATTTTAACGTAGATTATAAGAAAATTAGTACTTTATGAAAGATAGCAATTTTGCGTAAATTATGAAATGATTATTCATAATCCTGCACATATATGGGATAACCTTTAGTACTAACTGGGTTTTTTAAATAAAGCATTTAGTTTCATAACAAAAATTATAGATAATAAAGATATTGAGCAACTTATAATTTAAAAAAATCAGAGATTTTCTGATTAAATGCTACCTGTGGAGGCCTTTACTTTACTGTACATCTTGTATATAATTATGGAGATACGATGACTTTGTTTTACCACTATATTAAAATAAACAAAGTCTTCGTATCTCCATCATCATAATTTTCTGATTATTCGATCTATTTTATTGAAAATCTATAAAAATTACTTAAAATTTTATAAGAAATAATAATATTGAATAATGAAATAAGACATTTTTAAAGATTAGCTGTTTTGTAATATGTATTAATTAAAGGAATATTTTAAGTAAACCCTGTAATTTTTACCTTTGCCGTGTTTGCAGACAACTTAACAGCTCTTTACCTAATATAGTTGAAAGGCAGTAGTACTTTCTCGTCTTAAGCTCTACAAACTACTTCTTAGAACAATAAAAATTATCAATTTTGATCAAGGTATACTTTTTAGAGACTTAAAACTACATTAGTAAAATAGCATCCATGTCATCATTTTTAGATCCCATGTCTGGTGACTATGACTTAATAGAGTCAATAAATAGCAGCCCACCCAAAACTTTAATTGATTGCTCATCACTAATAGGACTCATAAGATAATATCAAATAGTATGTGCCTAATATGTCCTGTTTTCTTTCTTAATTTAAATATAAATCTGATCAAAACTTAATTGTCGTATCTGAAACATAATAGTTTAATTTCATTGATCTAAAAAAATCGGCTTTGACAATTTTAATTCTTAAGAATTCTCACATACGTGTAAATTAAGGACTTATAGATTTTAATTCTTGTTTACGTTATTATTATTATAATTGTCGCTATTGACAAATCCCTCAAATAGTCGGTGGTTATCCACTCATAGGGATCTAGTGCAACGTTTTGGCAAGAGATGGCACTCTTCTAGTAATAACTTAATCTTATAGATTTTGTTAGCTGGAGTGATTTTTTATAGCAACGCTCTTTAGTTCTATGTTATAAATAATTACTAATGAACATTATTTTGAAGAGTTATTAAATCTACTAGAAACTGATTTATAGCAATGTTTCAAATACCCATGTTGTAATTTTCTTGAAAACTGTAAATTATGATATTTTATTTCTATTATAGTTAAACAAAAGACTCGATTTAAAGTGGTCGTTTATCTCTGAAGTTAAAAAACACACAAAACCATTCACAATTTCGTATTTCATGGACGACCGCATCTATTCGATTTTTTGATGTTTTCGTCACACAAAAAATATTGCTACGAAGCCTAACTTTAATCGCACTTTTGAATTAGAACTTTTTGTTAATTTAGAAATTCATTGTCGCACATACACCCATGCTAAAATGAGGTGCGGTCAAGACCGAAACGAGAGACCGTGAAAGTTGATGTGATACAAACCTGCGATAAAAGTCAACAGACCGAGTAATTGGATTTTTCGCATAAAATGTTTTCCAATGATATATATTGATAAACAATTAATTATAATTATTAAATCTTATTTACTTTATTTTGCGTATTTTTAAATTAAAGTAAAAATGAATATACAAAGTTTTATGTTACTTATTATAAATAACTAATTAATAACCCCAAAGATTTACAATAGTTAATTAATTTTAAAGTTACAATTTGTTATAGTAGCATTTTCTTTTATATTAATTTGTTCATAAACAATATTTTGGTTTATATATAAAATATTATTTATCAGAATCTGTAATATCTACACGTCATGTAATTGAATTATTGCATAAGAAGGTCGCACTCTCAATGGCCTCGGTCATTAATTCAGTTTGCGTAGACTTCTGTTACTGACTACTCTAGATTATGTAAACGACAAAAAAACTTCGAGTGAAAGCAAGCAAACATCTTAAGTATGAATAATTAATTAATAATGCCGCAAGGTACTTCCTTCCAAAACAAATTATATCATGAAATATTTCGTAGGTCAGGACCAGACCAGATAGATTTAAGCATTATACAAGTGAAATAAAAAAAAAATGAACGCTAACCATTTCTTTTTGAAAACTTTAATATTTACTAAGCAGATACGTACAAGTTTTAATCAATAACATCTCAAAAATTTAGAGAAAATGTAAATAAATATTAACATAAATCATTTATTGTATATAATTTTGTATAATTAAATGTAATTTGTAACTGCAAAATGATTACAACTGATAAATTAACCTAAAATTAAATTAAATAATTAAATATATTATATATGTATTGATTAAAATTGTATTTCGATTTGCTTTCTGTTCTATTCAGATGATGCATATTTTCTTACGTTGAATTTTTAACTGTTTTTTTCTTTCTTTTTTAAATAAAAAAACAAATATTTTGTAATTATATAGCTTTGAACAATAAATTATAAAAAATAATGTTTAATAAACTGTAAATTTGAAACAAATGGATTGTATATATCTATATGATTCATTCAAACGTATATAAGCCCATCAGTTAAAGAACGTAGCTACGTAATACAAAATCAATTAAGAGCTCCATAGCAACGATATATTATTTGATCAATGCAACGCGTAGTATTTATTCCGTTTCCAAACGACAAACACATAATAGACAGCATTCGTTTGAGTCATTTAAGACGTCAACTTGTGTGCTAACAAAATGGTAATTGTACACGTGAAACACAACGATGAAAGTCAATTTTTATACGAAACTACATTAAAAACGCCGGTCGAAGATTTGGCACTAGGAATTTCGGCAATTTACAATGGGCGATTGAAAATCGATCGAATCTGCGGTGAAATCGAAGAACTTGCGAAATACGGCACGATGTATCCACCGGAAATATTGGGCCTAACCGAAGAACAAGTCGAGGAACTTAAGCTCGTCGATCAATGGGGACAAAAATGCATACCCAGTGGTGGATTTACGGAAAACAAGGATCCGGTCGGCAGACGTAATGGAAAGCAGCCCAGAAAGGAAATGCAGGACGTGCTTATTAACACCGTAAAAGAGGCTAGAGATTTGATTAATAAGAAATTGGTGCAGCAGGATAAGTGTTTGACGATGAAAATTGTGCAACAGGCTTTGGATTTATTAAAGGGAGCGGTTACGATTGTATATCCGATGAAACTACCACCGCACGACGTTATTCGCATGGAGTTCGAGAATGTTGAGGATTTGTCTGGAACGCAAGCTGCTTTGCAAGTGATCGATCCGGCCTCAGCTCAAATGTGGTTTTGCGGGAAAGAGATGTACAGGGATGGTAAAGTGGTTGGAGATTATGTTGGAAAAATTGAACAATGCAAGGTAAATAATTATAATAATGTATAACAAATTTACTGGATTAGAAGTATATATCAAATACTTTAGATTTTAAAATAACTCCAAGATAACGGGTGTCCAACAATTATTGCAGTCCCGGGTGGCGTTGGAATGAAAAACGTAGGTCGATTCTTACATGTGCCAAATAAATGAAGTGACATTTTAATTGTCAAACATAACCTAAACGTGCATTTAAAGTGCTGTTTAAATTGGATGAATCTATAAGTCATCTAAGTTTTATTGAAGACAAATTGTTAATTAGTAACAAAATAAAAAAAAAAACATCTTGACGAAATTAAGAATGATGATAGAACTAAAAATAAATCTAGACAAGACAAATATATTAAGAACGAACACGGGTAACAAAATAATTAATAACTAAATATTATAACAAAATATGCCGTCAGCCACACAATTTGTATTGTTAAAAATCTAAAAGTTACAAAAATATTTTTTTACTTACTTAGAAATAAAACAGTTTCATGAGCCTAAAAAATGACCTTGGCCTTGGTCATATAGTCAGCAACTATATTAACTAATTAGGGATAAACAAAGGACACTTTTCTTCACACCCAGGTGTCCTTCAGGGTGGTTAACTTAGAGACAAACGGAGTTAAACAACGGATAATAGGTAAAACCACATTAGAACCAAACATAGGATATAATTCTACATTTTATTGTAATCAAAAATTTATACAATGAAACATTGATACGCTCGTCACCAAGTGACAATGCTATGCTTAGATTATAAGGGCTATTTGTTAATAAATTTAGAGTGTTCAAGAGGCATGTTCTCTCTTTATTATATTTACTACAAATAAATATGATGTGACTTAAATCCTCCTGCTCACCGCAATCTATCACTATGTCACTATCTACTTTGTTTATTTTTTTTTTAAATACATTCTACATAAACCGTGCCCCGATTTTAATCTACATAGAGTTTTGATATAATTTTTATCCTTGGAATTGTTTTGAAACCAGTATCTTTTATATGGTGTATTAACTACATTTTTATAAAGATAGCCATTATTAGACTTCTTGAAATCTCTTTCCCATTTGTCGAAAATACTTGAATAAAATAGTCTCCTCAGATCAGAAACCCTACACTGCATAAAATTATCGTTATTGTCTGTACTTAATAAAGCGCTTCTCTTAGCGAGATTATCCACAATTTCATTTTGTTTTATGATCATTACCCTTGATCCAAAATAAAACAACTTGTTTGGTCTTTGATGCTATATTATGTAAATTCAATATTTCTATTAATAAATAGTTTTCATTTGAAAATGGAACATTTTTTTTATTTTACTTAATGCACTTTTGCGATCTGAGAATATTATAAACGTATTTGAAGAGGTGTGAAATTTCTTAAACTTTGGAAAAAAGTCTAAATTAAAAAAAAAAAATCAAAAAAAAGCCTTCGCAATTTACTGGAATTTTTCTGAATTCTAAAAAGATCTACATTTCTAGAAATTTTATTTTTGAAAATTCTTAAAACTTCGCAATTTAAAAGACAGTTTGAAAAAAACAATCTTGATATCTGGAGAAGTGACTGAAAAGAGTCTAGATTTCTAGGAACAGATTTTTTATAACCTCCAAATCTGAATAGAAGTTACTGAAAATGTCTGAACTCTCGAAAAAAGTTCTGTAAAAGTTTTTTTTTTTATTTTTGAGCCCTGAAGGAATTCTCAATATTAAAATCTGGAAATTACTGGAAACAACCTCAAAGAAAATTCTATAAATATTGAAACGAACTTTTTAAAAAACTCCCGAATAACACCTTTGCCAAAAATTCTGGAAATATGAAGAAGAAATTACTGTACACTTTTAGAATCCTCCAAAATAGTTCTAGAAATCTACAAGGAAAACTTCTAGAATCCTCGATCAAAATTGTTTGTAAAGGAATATGGAAAAAACTGAAAATATGGAGAAGAAATTCCTGAAACTTCCACAAGCCTCTAACTAAGTTCTAGAAATTTAGGAAAAAAATTTCTTATAAATTGTAAAGTTAAACAAAATCTTGAAAGAACTTTCTGAAAAATCTAGAACTCTGGAATAAAATCTTTGCAAAAAATTCTGGAAAAATCTATTTATTTATTAGATAAGAAAAAGAAATTAGTGTACACTTCTAGGATCCTCAAAAAAAGTTTTATAAATCTAAAATGAAATCTTGAGAAAAATTCTAGAAACATCAATGTAAAAAAAATTAAAAGTGTGGATGATCTGAGAAAATTATAGAAAAAAATTGAACAAAATATTCTACAAAAACCACAAAGAAATTTCTATAAATGAAAATAAATAATGACTTTCTGAAAAATTTTGAAACCCTTGAATAAAACCTTTGCTAAACTTTTGAAAATTTGTAGAAATCTCGATGAAAATTCTTTGGAAAGGAAGTTCCAATAAAAACTAAAAGTTTGGAGGAGAAATTTCTGAAATTTCAAGAATCTTTAAAACAAAATTTAAAATGTTTACTGAAAAATTATAAATTGAAATTTTTTCTCACAAATTAAAAATTTTACGTAAAACATGTCTCAATAAAACTTTTTCAGTTTCTCATTTCCTTTAAACTTTGTTTGACAAGTTATGGAATATATTTCAAATTTGGAAAAATATCGAGAAATATCAAAAAAAAACGCCTCGAGTAAACATCCACTTCCGGTTAATGAATGTTGCCCAAAAGCTTTTAAGTTCCAGTTTTTAACGATACAACCTTAGGTTTAAAGTTTTATTTCAATCGGATCATTCGTTTTTGAGATACAGCGCCCACAGACATTTTCATGCACGAAAACAACACTTCCCCTATATATATACTATATAGGGAAAGTAATAATATAAACAGGGAGATAGTTTGAGAATAAAGAGATAATATTTTTAACAAATTTTTCATTTAAATTCAGAGCTAATAATTTTTTATGTAAAATATTTAAACACACATTGTCGTAGGCTCCACTTACATCTAAAAAAGCTGCGAATACAGATTCTTTTTCTGAAAAGGCTTCGTATATATTTGAAATTAGTTCCATTAGGTTATCTTGTGCAAATTTGCCTTTACGGAAACCGAATTGAAATTTTGGTAGAATATCTTTGGATTCTAACCACCACTCTAGACGACCTTTAATCATTCTCTCGACCGTTTTTAAAATGCAGCTTGATAAGGCGATTGGCCTATAAGAATTGGGGATATTGGGGTGTTTATTTAGTTTTAATAATGGTAATACAACAAATTTCTTCCAATTACTAGGGTATTCTCCAGACTGCCAAATATCATCAATATCAATAATTTGAAAGAGTTTATTTTTAGCTGTGCTTGATAAGTTGGCTATCATTGGGTAATGAATATTATCTAAAGTCTTCTTAGTCGAGTACTGTATCATGTATTTTATTTATTGTATTTTCTACGACAAAATCCGGAGATTTTTTTTTAATGAAATTCACTTACCCATGTGTCATTAATATCTATTGGATGTCTCTTTGGCGTCTTAGAATTCTGCAAACATTTGACACGGCTCCATACGCCTTTTATGGTGGTAGAGGAATTTAAATGCTTACAAAACAATTTCCAATTTTCTCTTTTAGAGGTTTTAACTATTTTTTTGAAATTTGCACCAGCTTTACTATATTTAATAAAGTTAGCAGTAGTTGGAGACTCTTTTTATCTTAAAAATGCTTGTTTTCTTAGATCTGCAGCTTGTTTACAATTTGCGTTCCACCATATAGGGGGAACAGCTCTTTTGCTTAGGGTTTTATTATATGTAGGAATTGAGTGTGCTGCCGCAGCATTTCCACTTTTTATGTTGCGTAACTGAAATATTATTTATATTATTTATTGACGAAGAAACAAATATGAGATAGTGAATTGAGCCTTTTGGGTCTTCTAAGACTTCCAAACATATTGAGTTAGAAATATTTTTTGAAGATAATGTGATGTCAGGAGCAGAAGGATTTTTAGTGGGATACCTAACTAAGGTTTCAGATCCATCATTCAGTACTGATATATCTAAGTCATCAATGCACTTTAATAAGTTTATCCCTTTATGATCGTTATAGCTGCAACTCCGGAGACTGTGGTGATGATTAAAATCACCCCCTAATATAAATGCTTGAGGAATATTACTCAAAAATCCATACCAATCTGAATAATTTATGTTTTTTTGTGGCTCTATGTAAACTGATATAAAATATACTATTTTGTTTGAAGATAATTTAATTGAAATCGCGCAACAAGATATATTTTTTGGTACATATTTTATTTGTATCGAATTAAACTGTATCGTTTCCTTGACCAGGATCGCGCAGCCACCCTTCCCATCCGGTCTATCACTTCTTATAATATTGTAGTTTTTAAACTTAATAAATGTGTCTGGTTTGAGCCAAGTTTCTGATATAAAACCAATGTTAATATTATTATTCAGTAAATAATTAATCAATTGAAATTTATTAGCAATAATGGAAACAAAAATTCCATTGTAAAATATTTAAAACTTATAATGAAAAAACACGATCGTTTTGAGTTTAGCTTTATTTTGTAGATACTGCTACAATTGTTTCACCACACAGTGGCTTCAACAGGCAGATGAATAATGATTTTAAATTTATTACAATCGAGACTTAAATAATTGTTGAGCTCCGTTTGTTCATTTAGTTTATTAAATTTGTTTATTTCTAATTGTTCTAGTAGGTTTAATTTTCTTCCTTTCTGGCACGTGTGTAATATTTTGAAATCCGGATTAAATTGATGTTGTTCATCTAGAAGGTGGTTCGCGTATGTTGATGTTGTTTTCTCTAATGTGAAACTTTTCTTATGTTCACGGATTCGGTCCTCGAAGCTTCGGCCTGTAACAAGTAGACGCCTGACTTTTTATTTTTAGCTGTTTTGTATTTTGCGTTGTTTATAAATTTGTGTAGTGAATTATTTGTTTTGAATGATGTTTTAATGTTTAAAGATTTTAATTCCTTGCTAATTGCTATTGAAGGAGGGCCAATATATGTTAATGAGCAATACTTTTATTTTGGTTTAGGTTACTGTTAGGGAAAATTAATGAATTTATTTGACGTCTTTGTTTATTATTCAATAAATTGTTTATTAACTCAAGTGGGAATCCGTTATTACTAGCTATTGTTATTATTCTATTTAATTTTTTGTTGAAATTGGCCTCCGATAATGGGGTATTGATCAGTCGATGGATCATGGAATTATAGGCTGCAAGTTTCTGGGGCATGGGGTGGAAGGATTTAAAATGGATAGTTGTATCAGTATGGGCTGGTTTATGGTATATGTCAAATCCAAATTTAAAATTTTTCTGATGTATGTTTAGGTCTAAAAAGTTGATAGATTCATTTTCTTGGAGTTCTATTGTAAATTTAATGTTTGAGTGTATTGAGTTTAGATATGATAAGAAAACATCTGATTGTCTTGCTGTACCTTGAAAAGCTACCAGGATAACATCCACATACCTCACCTAAAAAAGGCATTTATTAAAAAGTCTTTCATTTTGCATTTATTGTAACTTGAAATATTGTCTGGAAGATATATTTTTAATATGTTTTAATTTTTTTTAAACAAATTGTATGTATTGTCGAAGTAATCCCAATACCCTCAATCATGCGCCAAGTATTTTTATATAATTGTAGTAGTACTTGTCATCCTTATCTTCCTATGTTCTTAAATATTTTCAAGTTGATCTTATTTTTGTTCGGTGGTTGATCATATTTCTTTTTTTAAATAAAATGTATGTTCTCTTCATTGTTTATTCTTGTAATTCTTAATCCTTTCCCTTTTTTCTCTCCTCTTATGTTAAGTTCTTTATAGTGTTTCATTCATTTTCTTTAATATGAAATAACACAGGGTTCAATATGTTTAAGTACCTGTAGACATCTAAGAACTTAAATTTCTTCTTCAACTTCTTTATAATTTATTTTAACTAATTTTCTTTTCATTGTTTATTTTCGTAATTGTTATTCTCTCTATTAATGTTTCCTTCTCATTTCTCTCCTAGTATATAAAGCACCCATAATAGTTTAATAATTTTCGTTAAGCGCAGCTACTAATGTATATTTTTTATTTTCTTTGTGATATTAGTACTTTGTAGAAGAGCTTTTAGTTTCCTTTACTCTAATTACTAATTTCGCTTTCAATTATTTGTATGCCTTCTAGTTTTCTCCTCTAGCAATTTATTAAACTCGTATGTCTCGTTTTCTTCTACTCTGTATATTTCGCATATGTTTTATTTTCTAGATTTCTCCTTGCTGTCTGTTTTACTTCATCTATCCATAATACTTCTGGATTTCTTTTTATGTGTTGGGGAAAGGTGTTTGTGTATTTTTGTTGTATACTTATCTAATTTATATTCGACTTTTAAGTCTTTTTCATTTGATCTACAACTGTCATTCATTTTCCTAATTTATTTTTCCTATATAGTGTCAATAACAACACAAACGTATAATACAAACGTATTATAATATCTAATATCTAAGTGATAAGAAAATTAGCCCAAATTTTATCAATTTTCTTATTCCTTAAAATATATGTCCGTATTGTTTTTATTTTCATCGATTCATTCATTTCTTCGGTCATAACTTTTTCTATTTCTGATTTTACTAATTATCGATTCGTTTTTTTGTCCCCTTTCTCATTTTTTATCTATTATGTTTAATATATTATTTTTTTTCGTTATTACAATGTCTTATTTTTAGAATATTTATTAATATCTTTATGTTGGTTGATGATGTTTGTCACTAGCTTATTGGACAATTTTCTAGTATTCTATATTCGCTTCCCTTTTTTTTCTCTTTCTTTCATATTTCCTCAGATTTATTTACTATTAATTTTTTTCCTACAATGAATATACAATACTTTCTCTTCTGTACTTCCTTTTATTATTATTGTATTCTTCTTAAATATTCCTGAAATTAATCTTTCTTCCTCTTGCTTTCATCTTCATTCGGTACATATATTACTAATATTGTAAACTTTTTTTTCTTTGCTTTAAAATATCACCTTTATTATTTTTGCATTGCATGCCTTCTATTTTTCTAGCTTCTTTAATTTTTGTTGGTTTATTATTATTTATTTCGATTTGAATGAAAACATGTCCTTTTTCTACCTCTTCCCAACATATTCCTTTTCTCAATTATAGCTAACATCTCAAATCTCATTTTTTAATTCCTTGTACAGTTTCCCTATGATAGCGAATGATTTTATTCTGTCTTGACCAGTTTTAACCGACCTTTAAGAACGTGTTGATTTGAAAATAACTGCATTCTTCAACATCAAAATTGGTAGATTGAAATTTTTGACACCAGAAAATATTTTGTCAATACATACACAATATATATTTTTTCGAATAATTTTTCCCTGTCAGTCTCAGCCATAGACCAGTTTAAATCTATGTTGGATTTTGTCAGTATAAAGCAGTTTAAGCCACCGTAACGGAGTTTTACTATGGATTTGTAAGTTTCCAAGATATTAATAATAATAATAATAAACGTCTTTATTCAAAGAAAAATTTATTACCACAAAGGTGCAATCGTGCAAGCGTTGCACTATGATTCTCTACTTGGGTAAATATCCACCGACAATTATAGGGATCTACCAACAGTAAAAATAATAATAATAATTTGAAAACATTAAATTATTTTTTCCTCTCATATTTGTTTAGCTTAAACAGCATTCTTACTTATTCGATAGTAAAAAAGCAAAATATGCCGAAAAGTCTGCTTTTCAATTTCCATATTCCACAATCATCTCTAAATAATAATGTCTGAAAAACTTACTTTTTTAATATTATTTATACGAGCAGAGAATGTGTTTTAAGTAAGTAAAAAATGCATTTTTCGTTAATATAAATACACTGCGTTCAACAATGTTTGATAGGCGTTTGAATTTGGCGGGTCTTTTTCATTTTTACAATGTTGGTATCTTGCATGTGAATTTGTGTTTGATCTTTAGCGTCCGTGCATCAAGTATCATTGCGGTACTTCGTGCTTTATATTCAGTTTTGCGTTTTACGATTTTTACCATCATCTTAATTCATACATTACGTTGGTATGTAAAAAAATACCGCATTAATACACGCACTTGTTAAAAATGACATTCACTTTATTTAGTTTATTATTGAAGCATACTTTCGAACGAGAACACGCAACTTAGAAAGAAATTGAAATTATTCCTATTAACAATGTGAAGAACAATTTCATGAGCAGTTTCCTTATCTTGAGTTCGGTCGCACCTACTTTGTGCAACATGTTCGCCGTATTGTTAAGAAATTTCATGAAACCAGCAGCGTTTCCAAAGGCAATCTAGCCTACTGTCCTTACGTAAACAATCGTTGCAGATATTCACCAAAGAATAGATGCACAGACAAATGTATCGCTCGGTACATGTCAGAAGGCTTGTAGAAAATGTTTACATAAATAAATAAATGTCTTCAACAACGTAAACCGCCGGGAATATTTATGTTCGGATAAAAATTAAATTTAAATATTTTTCATTTCTCTAAATTCTCTCAAGTCTTGCCACTGGTATCAACCGTAGAAGTTCTTTTAGTGAGTGTGAAATTCAAACGCCTATCAAATGTTGTTTAACACACGGTACATATGATATTTCTTGAATCACTTTCTCATTTATCACTTGGTGAAACATTTTGAACTATTACTAATAAAGGTTTAAATTAAATTACACTTGGTTTGTTTCACAATTTTTCTATATTTACTCAACTAGTTTCGCTTTTTAAGGCATTATCAAGAGTGAATTACAAAATAAACTGACAAGTTTATATATAATCAGGTAATAAGAGATTTTAAGATCGAGGAATTCCAAATCTCCTCGTTGTCGTTGACGAGGTTTTTCCCAGCTTTTATTGCTCTGTTTATTTCTAAGCCCTCCCTGAGATTTAAATCAAGACCCTTATTACCTGAATATAGAATTTTAAAATTATTTGTATCTATAAATTGGTTATTGTTTATGCAATGTTTTGAAATTCCTGTACACTGTTTGTTGTTTAATATTGACTTTTTGTGTTCTTCAAGTCTCGTATGAAATGATCTTCCTGTTTGTCCAATATACAAAGCATCACACTCTCTGCACTTAAGCTCGTAAACACCACACTTTTTTGATTTGTCTATGGGGGATTTGTTATTTATTAATAATTTGCCTAAATTAGCTTGGTTTGTACATATGATGCGAAATTCATTACCCTTTATAATATTTATTATTTTACTTGACAGATCCTTAACAGAAATAAGTTTCACATAATTGAGTTGAGTTGAGTACTTCAGTTTCTTTTGTAATTCACTTTTGATAATGCCTTAAAACGCGAAACTAGTCGAGTAAATATAAATAAGTAAATATAACTTTCATTAGTAACGATACATATGAAATGAGTAATGTAAGGTTTGAGGTTTACAAATGAAATTCAACTACTGGTAGATATTAACATATTCTACTAAGAGCTGCCAAATTATCACTGAATATTATTAGAAATTATTAAAACAAAATAAATATCGATAAAAATACGCTGTTATTTATCGAAAATGTATATACTAATCAGAATTTAATTGCCTTGAAATAAAAAATAAAATATTACATATACAGAAAATAATTATTAGTTTATATCTTTTAAAATTATAATAATAATAATATTGTTTACTGTAAAGGATCTATTGAAAAAAAAAGATATAAAAATACATACATAAATACTAAATCACTTTCAAATTTAGAACATAGATTTTGAAGATGGAGTTCACGATTTCTCCCACTCGTCACATTACATTTCGCTGTTAGTGTTGATACTTATAATGTAAGTGTGACCCTAGAGGCAATTTTTGTCATTTTTGGCGTATTTAGGTCGAATATTTGTAGACTTGTATTAATTTATTTGCAGAGTACGAAAAAATTACATTCATAACCTCATAATCAAATTTGAATGAGGTAACTTGTTTCCGTGGTGTAGTGGTTATCACATCCGCCTAACACGCGGAAGGTCCCCGGTTCGATCCCGGGCGGAAACATCTTTTTATTTTTAATCGTTTAGTGTGAAACCTCTATTAAAAAATAAAGAAATCGGGGAAAAATGATTTAGATAGTCAAATTTAAAATGAAAAATAATAATTATACTCATTGATACTTTAAAACTAACTAAAACTAGGGTTAGGAAGCAAGCCACAATAAACAATTAAATCTTTTATAATTTCACTCATTAATTTTTCAATACAATGGGCACTAGCAGTACATAAAGTAATACGTATGCTTGGTAGTACATTTTAGAAAATTAATAATGGAAATTATTTTTGGTTATGAGTATAGCCAAATGATTGCATAGTACACTTGTCTATACATTTACACTGAAGTTCTTCTGCGGTTAGGGCAGGGTTTCCTAACCTTTTTTGTGCCATGCCCCACCGACACAAGCCTTTCTAAAATCCGTATGGCCCCTATGTAACATATACATAATTTTTTGATAGAATTTTCAGTATCGTTTACTTCATATTCTGTTCAAACTCCATAAGGGCAATGAACCCAAATATCTTCCCTTTTGCATTGACAAGAATTGTATTTGTTCCTTGAAGTTGCTTACTTAATACATTTAGTTTTTATCGACTAAATAAGTCTATTACTAATGCTTTGCAGACACTTTATTTCAGGTTTGTCGCTTAAAAAATCACTAAGAGTATGAAACAGTTCAATAAATCTTTCCAATCAGTTCCCTTTAGAGAGCCATCTTACTTCGGTGTGAAGTCACATGGTCTGCATTTTGTTCTTTACAAAATAGCTTGAAGAGACGGATACGTTTGGCATTATCTTTAATAGCATTGGTACACTTTATTACTGAATATAGTATTTCATTTAGAACAGGCGAGATGTTTTAGCTACCAAGTTTTCCTTATGAATAATACAATACACAAGAATTATTTCTGGATTCTCATCTTTCATCAATTTTAAACAGCCATTTTTCTTGCCCATCATATTAGAAGCACCATCTGCAGCATACGATGTTAAATTTTTAATTGTATATAATTGACATTTGAGTAGTATTTTAGCTTATTATATATATATACCGGGTGACCCACCGGAATCCACTGAAATATCTCGACACATATGCGTCCTACAAAAGAATGTTCCAAATAAAAGTTTGATGGTTTTGAAAGGGCCATCTAATCCTATACAAATTTTTTCACCCCCACCCTCCAGGGCGCGGGGCAGGGGGTCAACTTTTATATCTTAAATGGGAACCCCTAATTTTTTATTGCAGTTTAGGATTCTACATAAAAAATATGAAGATTTTATTTGAACTTTTTTTTCGAATTCGTGATAGATGGCGCTGCAATCGAAAAAATAACATTAATCAAGTGAGAAAACGATAAAATGACGATAAAATTGTCACTTTTAATTGTTCGCCATTGAAATGGAGTGCGTCATCTTATCGAGTAGGGTCAATGCACCAGTGAATGGCTGGTTATTCTAGAAAATTTGTTGACAAAAAGATGCTAAACCACGCCCCGTTTACTTCCTGGAAAATGAAACAAACCGTCTGACGAAAATCATAACAAACATTCTGACGAAAATCAAAACAAGCATTTTGCCAAAAATGTTGTTTAGTTGCAATTAGTTTTCCGGACAGTTCACACAAAAAATGCGGCGACTCGTGATAATTGCATTATCTGACAATCAACCGAAATGGCCGATTATTCACCGAATGAGAAGGTGGATTGCAGCGCCATCTATCACGAATTCGAAAAAAAGTTCAAATAAAATCTTCATATTTTTTTATGTAGAATCCGAACCTGCAATAAAAAATAAGGGTTCCCATTTAAGATATAAAAGTTGACCCCCTGCCCCGCCCCCTGGAGGGTGGGGGTGAAAAAATTTGTATAGGATCAGATGGCCCTTTCTAAACCATCATACTTTTATTTGGAACATGTTTTTGTAGGACGCATATGTGTCGAGATATTACAGTGGATTTATTAAAATGGGTCACCCGGTATATATATATATATATACAGGGTGTCCCGTTAATGCGGGGAAATGGCTGGACCATAGATTCCTGAGCTCAAAATATGATGATTTAACGCAACTTATCTATATCCAAAAATTTACGGTTAAGCCGGAATTTGGCTTCAAAGTTTAAATTTTTTTTATTTCTTTTGTTTATAACAATTGAACGCTTTATTTGATTTGAATGAAATTTATTTTTAATAACTACCATAATATAATACATCATTTCAGTTATTATGACTATTATTGGTTAACAAGAAGTATAAGAAACAGTAGTACCACCACTTAAAAACTAAAATATTTTGTTATTGATGGATCTAATAAAAACTAAAAAATACTACTTGAAAGACCATTTAATTTAAAAACTTTTTTATCTCTTAATAAAATTTGATATCTTTTACGGTTTTCCACAAAAAACTAAAATATATATTTTTTATCTAGTAAAAACAAAATCAAGTTTTTCATCGAATCGAAAAAAAATGTTTTTCGTGGCCGTCTTTGTTTAAAAAAATGTAATTTATGTATAATAATAATTATTTAGTGTCCTTTAACAATTAATTTTTAACTTTATTATAGTTATAAATATTCATATTTGGAACAAACAGATATCTTGTTTGTATTAGGATTTTGCAAAGAAAATTGTTTGAAAAGTGTTAGATGTTGTTTTGATTTATTTTATTAATTGATATTATTTAATTTTTATTCAATAGAGTAAGTTTATTTACTTATTAATGAGTGCATAATGAGTATACTATATTCATATTTTGTTTTTTTGTGCAAAAACCGTACAAGATATCAAAAACTAGTAAGAGTCAAAAAAGTTTTTAAATCTAATGCCCTTTCAAGTAGATTTTTTTTGATTTTATTGGATGCACCAATAAAAAAATATTTTAGTTTTTAAGTGGTGGTACTACTGTTTTTTATACTTCCCGTCAATCACTAATGCTAACAATAACTGAAATGATGTATGATGTTATGGTACTTATTAATAATAAATTTCATTCAAATCAAATAAAGCGTTCAATTGTTATAAACAAAAGAAATAAAAAATTTTGAAACTTTGAAGCCAAATTCCGGCTAAACCGTAAATTTTTGGATATAGATAAGTTGCGTTAAATCGTCATATTTTGACTCCAGGAATCTATGGTCTAGCCATTTCCCCGCATTAACGGGACACCCTGTATATATATACACGTTGTCCCCTGAAATTTTGAATATGAGC